>VZRX01016593.1:0-35232 GCA_013398075.1 Notiomystis cincta | reverse complement strand
TACTTCTCAAAACATGTTGCCAATTGGACAAGAGGAGAATACAGACAAAAAGGGAACGTTGCCTTCTCTTTAAAAATATAGTCTACTTATCTTTAATTTTGCCTATACAGATTCCTTATATATAATGGATGCTTTTAGGGAAAATAAAATGTTACATTTTATGCTTAAAAGCTTCATGCAGTTTCTAAATTGTTATTTAATTTGCCTCTTAAGCACCATTAAAAGCACACTTCAAAATATTCTCCTTTTGAGTTGGTAGAATGAAACCTCCTAATAGCACTGCTTAATTGACATCTGCAGTTTTATGCCTCCATCACTTATTTATTTAAATGGTTTTAGTGAATTTTTGCACATGTAGCTTTCAAATCTATTTTAATCAACAATAAATTAAGTTCATTTTCCCTGGATCAAGTCTGTTTTGCCCATGAATGTAGTCAGTGTGAGTGATGTCCATGAGA
The DNA here is from genome assembly GCA_013398075.1 of Notiomystis cincta. Taxonomy (NCBI): domain Eukaryota; kingdom Metazoa; phylum Chordata; class Aves; order Passeriformes; family Notiomystidae; genus Notiomystis; species Notiomystis cincta. The sequence goes on along the minus strand of VZRX01016593.1, from coordinate 34,774 downwards.
TTGACCCATGAGATTTTCATCTTATTTTTTCCCCTTGCCTTGTTGAGGAGATGGAGAGAGAGAACGACTGGGTTCTGGCAGCCAGATAATGTCATTACCCCACAGAACAGAACAGCAGTAAACATTTCAAGTTTGAAAACTACAAAATACACAAAATTCCACAGAGGTCAAAGAAAAAAGAAGAAATATCTTTCAAGCTTAACTGAGGAAACTATCACAGTCTCTATCTTCATGATATTTTATTATTTCCTTGTATTATTTTACTATTTCCTTGACAGCAATAAGGAAAAAGAGAACTGGTAGTTAAATTTGTTGGGGGAAAAAAGAACTAAAAACATATTCTGACAATAAAAAATCATTAAATCATTTCAAATTGTGTAAAATTTTTTTTCCATGCTTCAGAAGAGAAAGGCTGACTTGTAGAAGTTTTAATTAGAATTTGTTATATTTATACATGTAGGTGATTTAGGGAACTATCAAATGCAGACTTTCCTCAAGAAAGTTTTATACTTAATTTATTATGTGTTCATTAGGAACTATCTTCTCTACAGTATTTTTTCCACACATTCATATATCCCTTTTGCTTGTATCCCTTCACTCAGAACTAATATTTGTAGGAATCAAAACCCAAAGATGCTGTCTTCAGAAAACAATTTACTCCTTACTACAAAACAATGTCTGAGTGTTTATAACAAAGCTAGCTGCACACACAAGCAAAAAGGCAGTATTAGCTGTGTAGGTGGATCTGAAAGTAAATGAGCTGTTAGATTATTTACTGCTATATAGGCTATGTACATTCAAAACTTGAATGCCCTCAGAATGTTTTAGCAAATAATCCCCAACTAAGTGAAAATAAATCCCCTGCTTAAAATTAAGCCATTGTGTGTTAATGAAATCCAACAGGAAAGAAACATAGAAAATAATTACTCTCTGCTCAGTTGGGTGTCTTCTCAGAAGAGTATTTCAAGAAGTGCTATTCAGTCCTTTCCTGTCAGCTACTGCTCTGTAAATATGAAGAATATTCAGAAAACTACGTTAGTAATTAAATAAAATTTCGGATTTAAAACAAGTTTATGTGGTGATTGGTGCATCCTTAATTCCAGTCTTCTTACTTAGATTTGAGCTTGCTGCTCACTGAACAGAAGGCAGCTAGCACTGTTTCGGGGAGATATAAAACTTAAACTCTCTAAAATCTCTGATGTGGCTGTGTAAACAGACAAAATTAGTAACATTTCGATCCATACTAGAAACATTTTATTGATTATTGATATCTTTGAAGTGACTGGTGTTTTTCTCATCTTCATCGATTCAAAATATCTAGAATATTTATTTCAACCTAAGGAATTTCACTTGCATCAGCAGTTTGGTCCTTATTACATAGATGTATATGATACATAATTTTAAAAATCTGAGTAATAAACAGCATCATGAGAGTATCTTAAATGTGATGACTGAAATGAAAGAAAAGAAAAAAAGCATCAAAAGTTTCATGTCTGAACTGTTTTCTCTTTTTCCTAAGACAATACTTAAAGAATATAAGAAAGTAGTAGAAATAACATCTCATGCAAGATCTGTTTCTAGTTTTAAAATTAACTCACTAAAGACAAATCTTTTTACATTCCCACCAAAGGAGAAAAAAGCCTCACCAAACAACACAGCATCAATATTTTCTTTTACCAGCCACACTCCAGGGACTACCCAAAGCATGATTGAAAGCTACAAGCTGGCTTCTTAGACTTTGCAAAGTTTGATTGAAGTGTGAAAGCAAGCGAGAATAGAAAAGTCACTCACCCACCTCCCTTTCTACTTCAGAAGAGAGTAATATAATAACCTAGAAATAAATCAAATATCCCAGCAGACAATGAGCTTCGAGAATTATTGACCACTCCTGAAAAACACACTGAGAAAAGACATTTGGATTGTAACAACCTCACAAGCATGCTTCTGATCACAAATATTCCTTCCCATCAGCAGAGTTGAGAAAATAGGCAATTGCTCTCAGCATCTAGTTAATGTTTGGTTGTTTATCAAAAAGTCTGTCTTAAATGTACAAATCCTATTTAATCACTTTCAGCAGTAACGGGCCACAAATAGTGGGAAAGACAGAACCCAACCTTCCAAGACAGAAGGCTGGGATGCTGATGATCCAACATCTCTTAAACACTTAATATTGAGCAAATTTATACTGCCTATATTTCTCCTGGGATTAAAGGTTTTATTCATGTACTGCAGCAAAGCTCAGAATGTCCATGAGTCCTACTGGAAGCAGCACAGCACCACAGGATGTATCTGCACAATTAACCGGGCTAGTGTCCTAGGTGTCCCTCATACCTGCAGTTTAGACAGTAACATCCTGGCAGGTGATTGTCTAAATTTAGCTGTCTAAAATACTAAACTGAATCCAGCCCCCTGGATTCATGTTAGCTGCCTAAACACAGGTGCCCAGTGCCACTGGGTCATCTCTGATGTACCAAGCCATCTGAAACACTTTCACAGCAATGGCACACAGGACTCGGGAACTACTGGTAACCCAAATTCTTCCAGAATGGGGGATGGAATGCCTTGTACCTAGGGGAGCACTGCACATTTCCATTTAAGGAGCTGAGTTCTACTGTTTCTCTATATAAGATGCAGTGTTCCCCCTCTCAGATATTCCCTGACTTAACCTGCTCAATCATTTTCTAAAGGATAGTGTAGCACTTCTCTTTTCTTCAAGGCTTTCTACTTTAGTTTTCCTTTTCAGAGCAATATGAAAGTAATTTTGTAAAAAAGGTAGTTTTGAGCAAAGAAGTACAACACACACATCCCTTCTACAGTCCTGAGCTACATTTACCCAGATGGAATTGTCCTTTCCCCTTCCTTTGCCAGTGCCAACCCCATTGCTGACAACAGTGCCAGCCTATTTAATGAAAACTAGGTGCTCTGCCTTTCTGCTACCCACCTGGGAAGCCCAGTTTGTAGTCTGTGCAACACATCAAGGTAAAATGATGTTATCAGGCTTACACAGTCAGTCTATTAGTGTTCTCCATTTTGTGCTCAGTTGAAGCACACTCAGCTGAAACCCTGCTGGGGGCTCAGGTGAAATCTCCAGTGCAAGTGCATGACTCACAGTAGTGGTGGGCATGAGGAAAACCACAAGGCACACGAGCACCCTCTCTGCTCCAAATGTGCTGCCTTCTCTGCAAACAGAGCCCTGCCAAAGGCAAATGTCCAAAGGTCTGTGAGAGTTAATCATAGTGTCCACAATCCTCCCATAGTCACCTGTCTTGAATGTATTAAATAATTACAAAGACACAAGGGTATTAAATTAGTAACTCTCACTTAAGCCTACTGAGGATTTTTTTATGAAATATCATCTTAATGCTTAACATTGGCAAAAATAGAATACAAAATAGAGAACAAACCAGCATTATGTACATGTATTTATCTGGTATGCTCTTTTTTCAGGAATAAGATGTGCATTCCTGATGTTACCCCATCTCAAGCAAGGTAGATTAGATTTTAAAGTTAGTAAAATCAAAGGAATTGAACAGCTTTTGTACAAAGAAATGTTAGTGAGGTCTAAATACATTGAAGATAAACACTTTACTCAATGCTACAGCAATGAGAAAGAAGAAGATGAAAGAAAGAGAAAGATGAAGAAGCTCCTGCTTACTGATTTTCATAGTATGAAGATCAGGGAGCACACTTAAAATCCAAAATGTTATGCTTCTTACATGAATGTTATGATATAAAATTAAATTGTAGAAGATTTTCTACAAAATCTGTGGCTTCTGAAAGTTAATATGAGATTTCAAAGTATGAATAGACTAGAATGTGTCTGAAGAAAAGTGATGGACATAATCTCTAGTTGAGATCTGAACAAAAGACTGCCAAAATCTATAAATTGCCTTATTCTTGGGCTCACTCCTAAATATCAAAAAGTCATTGTCATATGCAGGATTTAAAGCTAGAGGAACCCAACATAACCATTGTTATATACTTGTATAAACATAGTAAAAGTTAGTGAAAGGAAAATGTGGCAAAACACTGATTAACAAAGAAAATACTATTTTTATATATTTTCACCTCTTTGGTTTTTTTCTTGAAAGAAGGAAAATCAAAAGCTTTCTTCAATAAGCACTCAGGTGTGTCTCTTAGGTACAAAAAATTGAAACTTCTAAGCTTTAGTAAGAAAATAATAAAGATTTCTGCTATTGAAAGATAAGGTCTTTCACAGCAGAGCTTGAGGGTACCTCACTAAATATTAAATCAAGAATTTTAGGCAAGATTATTTCCTAGCACACTTACCTCCATGAAGGAAAACACTGGTTTACTTTATTCATTATCTGCAGAAGATTTGGAAGGAATGGTGAGTGTAATTTCATCCCTGTAGTTTTAGCCCTCTCATTAATCAAGTGACTTTTTGTTTGTTTTGTTAGTTTTTTGTTGTTGTTTTAGTTTGTGCTTTGAATTTATCACAAAGTTCAGGCTGGATAAACCTCCACCAAGGCAAATGATATGAGGCAGTTTACATTTTGGATATAGGCCAAACTATTTTTTTTATGCATAAACAAGCTAATATCCTAATCACACAGGTCCAAGAGTCTGTACTGAATTCTGTATGCATTGAAATATTTTCCTTAAACAGTAGCCATCAACACTGCTATTGATTATAAATTCACTACTTTCAGAGAATATGGAACATTCTTTAAAAGCATGCATTTAAAAAATATCAGATAAACAAGTTTTAAAATAAATTAATATGTGATTTATTTTAAAATACTTGGTTTGCATGGAACTACTTTTTGTATGTCTTTAAAGAAACCCCTGAAAACCTTGCTACATTTTGACACAATTTTAAAAAATTAATGCATTTCTTGCAGTTTGAAAAAAAACATTCTTAGCTTTTCCCTGAAAAGTGACAAAAATTCATGCTGGTGATATATCATAGAAAAGCATCCTTTCTAATTCTAGCAACCTCCTGTTTGCTTCTTTACATCTCTTAAAGCAAGACTAAATTAAAAAACTATTTAAGATGTGAAGGAAATATTTCTCTTTTGTTTTCACATGCTATAAGCTCATAAATTAAACTCTGGCAGTTTGGCTCTAATTTTAGGCTTTTCTCCAACGTATTTGTGAAACTGCAAATTCTTAAGGAAGATACACTTGCAATCTGCATGTTCTTGTGGTAATTACAAGAGATATATAACTGAGTACACACAGACATCATGATCTTGGACTCCTACTCTTGGTTTCAAAGTCATTTTACTTCCTCTGACTTAGATATATGACATAGAATATGTCTATGTTGTGGAACATAGGAACAACTGTTTGCAAAGAAAAGACAGGAGTGCATACACTTCATCACTCTTAATTTGTGTGCTGAACAACACAGACTCCTCCTGGCAATGTGCACAGTGACTGTCCTGTGAAGTCTTTTGGACTCCTATCACTGACTTCATCAAGAAGTCAATGAACCTGAGTCATGAACCAAAGTATATCACAGAATCATTCAGGTTGGAAAAGACCCTCGTGACCATCAAGTCCACCCCAGCCACCACCTCATCAAATACACCATGGCACTAAGTGCCACATCCAGGCTTGTCTCAAACACCTCCAGGGACAGGCCCACCTCCTATGCACTTATTACATACGTATCTATAGACACACTCCATTTATGATGTGAAGTTACACGAAACTAAAGTAGATGGTGCCCAGCACTGTCTAAAGTTTACCAACCCTTTCAGCCAAAGAGTACATCTCTATGGGCTGAAAAAAGAAGTCATTACTGTAGAATGAAAAGAGGATTTCCAACAGCCAGCTTGCCTACAGGAATAAAATATGCATCAGCATCCAAGCTCTTCTGAGTGATTTATTTAATCAACGAATTGAAGAGGCATGAGGCAGACAAAGACAGATATTTAATCCTATAGTTCACGGTTCATAATTCTTTGCTGTCCCCCTGGTGCCCCTTGCACAATACCTCATGCATAGTGCCATGGTTCTTCAAGATATTCCTCAGGGTATTACAAAATTGGTCTATCAAGTCTAGACTTCTGGCATGAGTTAAAATTTACTTCTGTATTTGTTATGAATGAAAGCAAATAACTGCAGTCAAATGTACCAATGCAGGCAATATGCCACCTGATTTGTTTTTGAAAAATCATATCTGCCTATTAAGATGAATGAATCATCCTGAAATTGGGATGAAAGGACAAGACTGAGAATATAAAATAGGATTTTAAGGTTTGTGCATCATTTTTACTTCTGGTTTTACATATATCTTTATTAAAAGGAAAATTGTATTTCCAAGGTATTCTAAGGTATTTCTTATTATTAAAAAAAAAGAGAATTATTGAGAAAAAAAGCTCCAAACAGAAAAAAAAACAAAACCCTGTGGCTTCATACAGAAATAAAAACATCAAAAAAAAAATAAAGGGCAAAAATTAATAACATTTGAAGATCAGCAAAATATCAATATAAATTGAGTGTACCACAGTGCTGTATGTGTGACCCATGTAGTTCTACTATCTCTTGAAAGTAGAGACTCCTACCTCAGACTGCAATAACTCAAGTGTTGGTTGTGCTTCATATAAATAAGGTAGATGTTATGGCTGTACACAAAGAGCTGTGTGCCTTAGGCTCCTCTTAAAGTAAATGTAAATTCCTATCTGAAGCTTGTATCTTCAAATAGTGATGTCTAAAATAAGTGAAATGATTCAAACTAGAAGGAATGTGGGATATTGATCTTGTGTCAAAGTTCCAGTATTGTGTTGCAGAAATTTTTACAACTTCTCTGAGCAACCTGTTCCAGAGCCTTACCACCCTCACAGTAAAGAATTTCTTCCATTTTATGGCTCGATTGGTGTTCTTTATTTAAATCAACTGAAAAAATGCACACATACTCAGTCCAAAAAGCATCAGAAATCTAGAGTTATGGCTCTCTCTTCCCCTAGACAGGATTTTAAGGTATTAGCTGGGGAAATCTGTATCAGCATGGAATAAAATCAGTTGCTGTTTACTCTGTGTTAGTTATTAATGTATTATATTGCTGAGTCATGTTTCAACAACAGGAAATTGGTTTGGATTTGCATAAAAACATTGTGAAAAACAGCAGAAGGAAAGGAGAAGAGGCTTTTGTAATCATTCAGGATTTGGAAACACTTAATTCAAATGACGCAAGACTTTTGTATTATCATCTAATTCTTATTAAAGGCAGATGAATAAGCCCATGATGGTAGAAAGAGGAAGAAAAATTACAGCTTTACTTTTTAAGGGAATATTAAAATGCCTCCACAGAAACAAAAGCTATACTTGATGCAGCTATTTATGTTTTCTGGAGAGAAAAATACAAAATCAGCACAATACAGGTGGAACCCAAGGTGAAAACGAAAAGATTCTTTCTTTAGAGTATAGAAAGAAAATTATAAATAACACCTTACATTTTGTCCCTTTCTCCTTGACCCTTTCTTCTGCTGCATCTGGGACACACTTAAAAACTGAGGTTTCTTTTATTTTAAAGTTTGCTTCCAAAGTCCAAATATACTTTTTGTTCTGATATCCCACCAAACCTTGAAAATCCTTTTTCTAATATTTGCCCCAGAAGTGAATACCTTTAGTAGTACTTTGGAAGGCTATTCTACAGAATGCCTGAGGTGGAACTACCTTGCCAAATAAGATATATATATATATAAAGGATGTGTGTATATATATAATGTGTGTATATATATATATAATGTATTAAATGAGCAGCTGTCAAGGAAGAAGGAAATACATATTAAGCTTCAGCCTACTGGTTTTCTTTTCACTAGATTGCATTACTTTTGAAGAGAAGGTACATTGTTGACTATCACAAAATTATCCTCATAGTTTCATTGATGGGAGGGATCACAGTCAGGAAAAGCTGCAATGAAAACTCTTCCCTAAATTCATTTCAATGAATGGATGTATTTCCATTGGTGTGTTTTACTTTGTGTTGGCTTTGTAGCTGCCTGTAAACAATGCAGACCTTGTGAGAACCAGGATGAGTGCAGGCATTTGAGCAGACCTTGTCAGTCCTTCCTCACCTTTACAATGACAATAATCTGGTCCTGTTGCCTTTGATGTTAATAAGAGAGAACAGATACTTTTCCAACATGATGTATCCAAAAACAAAAAGCCATGACTTTTCTTCTTAGTAGGCTAAAAATAAAGATAACCACAGGAGTTTCCAAAAATACTTCTCAAAACATGTTGCCAACTGGACAAGAGGAAAATACAGACAAAAAATTTTAAGCATACTATTGCTTTTAGTTAAAGAACAAAGCAAAAGGAATTATAAAGGAATTAAAGAAAAATACATGTTTTTGACATTGTTTCAAAATATTAGGTGTTTTATTCTGGCTCAGCCCTTCTCTGGAACCCCTTTAGAACTTACTTATGCTCTGCTCTTCTCTGCTTTATTTTGCCCCTGGGACAAATAGCTTTCCTTCATCCTTAGCTGCTGAAGAAGACTAAAGCAGATCAAACAATTTACTTGCTTTCTTTTTTTATAACTTTCTAGCTGCTCTGCCTGGTGAATCCCTGATCAGCCCTACAAGCTGTTCTCTGATCCTTTCCAAATGACTTTATTGCCAAGGTGACAAAACAATTCTCCTCCATGGGATTTAACTTATTGTCAGAGCAATTACGTCTAAGTGATACATTTTAAGCCAGTAATACTTCTGTTAGCCCTGGATCAGAACCCTTCATGAATTTTAGTTAAGGTTCAGGCTAAAATACTCCAGGAAAGCAATGATTGTCTTTGCAGTAAAAATAAAGTTTGCAATTTGTCAGGCAGAAGCAGAACACTTAGTCTCAAAAATGAAATCCGCACACTGTGCCAATAATATCCTCAAACTGTTGCACTAACTGAGTAAAAGCATATTATTAAGGTGAGAGGTTTATTTTCAGTCATTGTTTCAGCACAAGTTCTTGGGCAAATACTATGTTGGAGAAGAAAATCAAGGGAAGATTGTGGCTACCAGCTGAGAAGGGAGCTATACAAGAAATATGGGATTGATACTTTCTGATGGAAACTGTTCCTGTTTCACTAGACACTCACTCCTTTTGCTAAAGCAGTAATGGTTCTGCAGCAACTACAGAATGAAGAAATAGGGAAAAGCTTATGAAGTGCTGCTAATAAGCTCAGACACATGATGTGATGTAATTATCATTAATATTCACTATTCATTTTGGTCTAGTAACAGGGAATAATGAGTGAGATCCCAGGGCTTGGGGGGCCTCTTCTTCTCCCACTAACAGAGTGCACAGGGAGCACTTTGGGAAAGAAGCCCAGGGAACTTCAGGGGAAGAAAAAGTTTGCATAATATCTTTTTATAAGGAAGCATTCTTAGCCATATTTCAGTTTCAGTATAAAATATCCTGGAGGGCTCTCACTGAATTTGGGCCACATTTCTTGTGCAAAAGTTATATTCCCCGAATATTCCTTTTTTTTTTTTTTTAATAAACCTTCAACTTATCTCCTAGAAAAAAAAGAAGCTCCACTTTCATGTTTGAGTAACAAACATAGAAACATAATTTGACTTCAGTTCTACCCTTTTGTTGTGATTTAATCCCAGCTGGCAACTAAACCACAGAGAAACACTTGCTCACTTAGCCATCCTGGGAATGGGTTAGAGAATGGGAAGGGTAAAAGTGAAAAACTCATGAGTTGAGATAAAGACAATTTAAAGCAATGTCTGTGTACACAAACAGGACAAACCAAAGAATTCATTCCCCACTTCCCATTGGCAGGAGGGTGCTTGGCCATCTCCAGGAAAACAGGGCTCAGTCATGTGGAATGGTGATTTGGAAAGACAAATGCCATCACACTCAGTGTTCCCCCATTTCCTCCTCCTTCCCACAGCTTTATATGCTGAGTGTGATGCCATATGGAACATCTCTGTGGTCAGTTGGGGTCAGCTGTCCCAGCTGTGTCCCCTCCAGCTTCCTTGCAATGGAGCAAAAGGAAAAAAAAGGCCTTGACTCTGTAAGAACTCCTCTGCACTAGAAAAATTGCCCCTGTATTATCAACACTGTTTTCAGCATAAATCCAAATTATAGCCCTATACCACATACCATTAAGAAAATTAACATTATCCTAGACAAAAACAGCACCCCTTTAACACTCACTAGTTTTTTGTCCCTCACAAAACATCATTTTTCTTATTTCCTGTGAGGCAGTCATTTCATATTTTAGTGAAAATGTGCCTCCAATCTCTGATTTTTATTTATTTATAGACAATACTTCATTTTCCCCTGTCTTTTTTTCCCTCCACTATCCAGCTGTAGCATACCTCAGTCTTCTTACCACTCAGATTTTTGGAGGTAAAGGTCTCTTACGTATATATGTGGTATCTAAAGAAAGGTCTTATTAATGTCTGAGTCCATTGGCACTTCTGTAATTCAAATAATCATTATAGTACATGTAAAGGCAGAAGAGAAATTTACATAATCTTTCTTCAACTGAAAAATCAAGTAAAACCATAAGTGCTGCCATCATTCTTCCCCCTGTGTGCATGGGAAACTTCATTAGGTCATGTCCTAAAGGTATAAATTGGTACAAAAGGGAAATGTTACATCTATGGGTTTATGTTACATTATCTGGCCAAATAAACCTTTCATTTCTTCTGAGAGTGCTAAAACAATTGTAAAACTCTGTTAGTTACCATGCTGTTTAAGAGCTCTCTCATGGCTGCTTTTCTATTCTATTTCCATTCACTTTCTTAGCAAAAACACAATTTAGATATGTGGAAAAAAGGAAGTAAAAAACCCATGTAAGATTAAATTTGTATCTTTGTAGGAACCAGAAATCTCTCATTCATTTAATTGAAGATTATTTCACAGATCATCTAATGAATACAAAGGCAATTCATTTTTCTGTGACGAGTGATACGTATTCATTTTTTAAATGCAACCTAGGCCCTTTTCCCTTTCCATTTCAAGGACATTTTAGACATCTGTAGGACTCAACCTTTTATCATAATTTCATGCTGGGAAGGTACAAAGGATTGTCTCAGTCAATAAAAGACTATTCAGGATAATAGACAAAACTTTAATAACTCGGTGATGATAAATCTTATTTTAAAAGACAGAGATGATTTGACCTGAGTGTGCTAACTCTTTAGCATGATGTGTGATTTAGTTAATATGCTCCATAGGAGCCAGTGATCTCCTCCCCATGTAACAACCTTCTTTTATAAACCTTCAGTAAGATATACTTGAGAGGACTGCAAATTTATCAGCGCTCTGTAAAGTCTTCTGGAAAAGGATTGCTCTGTCTCACTGTCCAGCTACTTCCCAAATGGAAGATATCTAAAATGGATGAGCAGTACCTTATAAATTAAACATGATATGAGTGTAGTAGCGGCAGAACTCACAAAAGCTTACCAGCCTCATTTCCATCTCAAAACTACATGGTGATATATTAAATCCCACAGATTAAATACTAATAGTTCAAAGCACCTTTCATTGAAGAAAAAATATTCTACAGTTGTCAGAATGTACAATTTTACATCTTCATCTGAATCAGCTCAGTGATGCTACACTCAGAGCCGTGAAAATTTTCTAGAAGAATCACTGGACTCCTCAGAACAGCCTGTTCTTGTATTAGGGTGTTAAATAGTCACATGCATTTTCTAAATAGTCAAGAATCTATTAATAATAAGTCAGAGTCTATTAATTTACAGAAGAGTGAGTGAAACAGACGCATACAGCGGTACAAGAAGAGACAACACAGTAAATGCATACCATTGCCATGTATGTGCTAAGGTGGTGATTTATAGTGCTGCAGAAAGGACAGCAAATTTACTACCATTCTGTATATTGACTGCTTTTGGCACCTGCACAGAGCTGCAATTGCTCATTTTGCATCAGTCTGCAAAGCAGGGGCGAAGTTGATCCTGTGTGAATCCACACGCCCAGGGGAAGGGCTGATTGTGTGATTTTCAGGAGACTACCAGTAAAATACCTATCTGTTCTGATTGCATAAACTCCACTTTCCTCCTAAAAGATGCAGACAGTTGAGTTTAAGTTTCCTCAGAGCTTTCAAATGATGTATTTGGCGGGACTGTGGGGTTTTATTTCCTCTGGAAGCAAGGAGTAATTTATTTGCAATCACAACAAAATATCCTTTATAAATGAGAGTGATTACAAACCCTAAAGATTTGGCTCTATTCTATTAGATGATACAGAGAAGAAGACAAGATTTAAAAAAGTTATGACACCAATATGTTTATGATCTATTATTTTATCTAATGCAATCTAAGATTTGCATAGTATTCAGGAAGTAATCAAAAGAGATGAATGGGAATGCAATGGATAAGAAAATAAGATGACAAAGCCAACAGAGCTCTGCAGAAAAATGCAAGGCACTAGACAATGCCTAGAAAAGCAATGAGTAGCAGAAGAAATTTCAGCAATGACTAATGAAGGTCAATCACCCAAGTCACCTTGTAATGCTTTCTCTTTGTGATTTTAAAGTTTAAGTAGCAAATCCAATGATTTTGAGGGATTCTGCTGTCACATTGAAAAAAACTAATGGACTGTAAATACTGACTGAGCACATACCCAACTTTTCCTCTTCAAATTAAATTGCATTTCCTTTACACTTTATGCATTATTGTGATGATTTATATGTCAAAGACTTAAACACATTTAGTCTAGTCAGTTTCTCTGCTACCAAAATTCTGCTTTAGTTACAGTTCTGCTCATCTTTCACACATTCACCTTCAATTGGTCTATTTTTAACGTGTGATGATAGTAACTCCTAAAAGATGTAGAGGGTTAAAAGTTCACTGGCAGGAGTCATCTCAGTAAAACCAGGACCCAACTCATATACAGCAGAACTTTGCAGAACTTCCACAAGGTAGTGATAACATCTTCATAGGATCTTCACAGGCTTCACAGGAGCCCTTGGTGCTTCTTACAAAGATGAGTTTTGTAGGGCACCTGAGCTTCCACTAAATACAGACACCTTCACTTGCCCTTCAAACACCCTACAGGGGAAAATATAATCAAATAAATTTGAGTTGTGAAGGGCGCTGGGCTGAAGCACCCAAAACCCCAGGAACAACATGACCTCACAGGGTCATTGCACATCAATTTTACAATATTTCAAATAATATGTTTAGGACAAGTTTTAGTGTCTTTTAGGGTGACTAGGCACTCCTCTAACCTAGGCAAGCAAATAGATGCATATATTTTCTTTATTACTTTCTCTCTATTCTAAAAGAATATTTCAACTTCATCCAGTTTTGAGGAAGACTTCATATTACTAACTATAACTTTTTTTTAAAATTATTTTGTTAAACTACAAAAAGTTATTTAAGGAATTTTTATTTTAAACAACCGAACATTTTCATTAGAGTTCAATTGTAGACATGACCAAAAATAATATTTTCTTGAATTTTGTCTTCCATCCAATAGTATTTCCTTGAAAATAGATTTCAAGAGAAAAGAAATATGATCTGAATCCTATATGAAAAATAATTATTAACCAACTACTAACTTATAAATCAGATTCCTTAATATCCCCATACTGAATATCTATACTTTTGTCATTTTGCCACAGGTTGTACTATACTTAATTATCTCTGCAAAGAAGACAGATGGCCTGTGTTTTATGAGCTCTCAGCTTTCTTCCCCCTTGATTGACCATGCATGCCAATATTCACAAATTACAAAACTTATACTCTCATTTTCCTTAATTAGCCTCAAGCAAAAATAAATCATGGCTTTGGATCCTTTTTTTTTCTCTTTTCATACAACATCAAACTGCTTTAAAAAAAAATTTAAAAATCTCAAGCAGACATCATTTTTTATAAGAAGTCCCTGGAAAGTCTGTCAGTCTGCTGTATCTATAGTATCAAGTATTATAAGAGGTGATATTTTAGTTGCCAATGCACTTCATGTACTGCTCTTTTACTGCATTAACTAGTGATATTTACTGTACTCAGGGAAACAATCAGTGCTCAAGGAACCTCTGCTAATTCCCTTTAGAAGATACTCTTTTATACATACTCCTTATTCTACTTCCATGACTATCAAAATAAATTTTCCATTGGACATGCTCCATCACATTGCACTGAATGTAGGGTCTTGCATCATGAAAACACAGGTAAGCATAAGCATCTCTAACTTCAGTGTGATTAAAATAGCTGCTTGCAGTAACACCTAGATTAAAAGATTTCAGTGTAACATATTTTAACATAGCTCTCAGCTGTCTAATAGAGTCCTGCGAGAGTTGTCCCCTTAAGACTTAAAATTCTGTATCTTACCTTTTAAAACTGTCTGGCTTCTGATTTCTATTTTTCTATGAGCAGTGCAACTGTTTGGTATATGAGTCCACAGGAGGAATGGTAAACAGACGCAAAGGTCCGAGATATGAATACTGGGGAGGTTTTCACTATATCATGTACAGTAAAATAACAGCTGTCATGTTCATTCTTTTGCTATACTTATGACTAAACTAACAAGCAAAAATGTTATGGTTGTTATGAATAAGTGTAGGATGCACATCTGCTTGTAAATGAAGGACCTTTAGGTTTTTAAATTCGTCAATGTAACTCACATAAAATAAATAATTTACCAAAAGAAACCCTCTGCATCTTTGCATAGTTTAAACAAGCTATTCTATAGTGCCAGTACACCCTTCATGATTATCCCATTTGCCTTTGTACGATTTTGTTCATTCTTTTAGTATATGTAAATTGCTTTTCCTTCTTCACTGAGTGTGATCTACCCTCTTGTCCATTCTTCCTCGTGTACAGTGAAAGCTATGGCCACCCATGGCTCTTTCCCAGGCTTCTGCTACTCTTGGCCTCTGTTTCTGCTCTGTGGCAGTGCTTGGGAAATTTGTGTTACAAAAATGAGAACGAGAACCTTTCATAAGTAGAGAAGATTCTTTCTCCTAGTGCTAACTAAATGGTCCCTAAAAGCCATTTTTTCTCACAGTGCTTACTGCTTGTTAATGTAAGGCTGAGGAATGCCAACACACCTGAAACAC
This sequence comes from Notiomystis cincta, assembly GCA_013398075.1. Taxonomy (NCBI): domain Eukaryota; kingdom Metazoa; phylum Chordata; class Aves; order Passeriformes; family Notiomystidae; genus Notiomystis; species Notiomystis cincta. Next base: position 19,767 of record VZRX01016593.1, on the reverse strand, counting down.
TTTCTCATTCTCTCCAGTCTTTTTGTAGTGTAGTAACCACACTGGATGGGATTTTGACCTGACTCAAGTCTTCCATGTCCCTCAATACCCTTACTGAAGCTGAGACAGCCTTTACACTTACCCTCAATCTAGTCTGCTATTTTTTGGATAAACAGAAAATAAAAACTGTAATTGAGAATATTTTTGCAATAGGAAGCCCATTATGTTTGCTTCACTGCAATCCTAACTATTCCAAGTGATCTTTAATCTGCACTTCTTTGCCATGATAGCCTAGTCTGATTCCATAAGAGTCATTTGCTTTATCTTATGAATATGTGCTTGGGGAATCTGTAATACACAGATCATTGACACAGTAAACTCTAACTCATTGTGTAGTTTGAGCTATTGCTATTTATTTGGTCAACAGTTGCTGTATTTGAAAAAAAAGACAAGATATAATCCCTTTAATTTATATATCAGTATATGCACAGCAGGTATGTATATATTCCAAATTGCCTTAAAAAAATAGCTAGCATATATTTTGTTTTTCAGCTAAATGGACTATTTCATTTCATTCAAACAATTCAGTACTAATCCAAATTACAGACTACTTCTATCTGCAGACTGCTTTAGAGGTTTATGAATAAAAATATTGCATAAAAGTAATATTTTAACTAGAGTAATTATAATTACATACAGATAGCTGAAATCATGAGGACATGTTTTGTGACATGTGAAGTGTAAGTAGCCTCTGCTCAATTCTAACTTGATTGTAAAAATACCTAGAGACACACATTTTTCTAGTATTAAAAAAGAAATATAATGTTTCATCTTAGCTAACTCTCAATGGTTTTTCTCCAATTTTTGGACATAAATAAGTGTTCTGTGGCCACCTGGATCTTATATGTTCCCTTCTAAAAGTATATGATTTTATTAAACCCAGAATCAATGTATTTAAAAACTAAAAAGGATCATATTTTTTTTTTCAAATATCCTTGTTTCTAACAGATCTATTAATTACATAGCTCTTTAGCTCTACTTTTCCCCAGCCCTTTCAAGATTACCCTACTAAAAGCTAGTCCATAACACCTGATGCTTTATTTTCCATGAATTAAACATAGGTTAAGACTATTAATTTCAGTTACTGTCGTAATGATTGTATCATCTCCTTAATAAAGAACTGCAGTCCCTTTCCATGACACAGTGAAACACACAGATAAAATGGTTATTGCTAAGCATTGTTAGACCCACTCCTGTAGCTGTGAGGCTGCACTTAAGTGAATCCATGACTGGCCATGTCACGAGCAACCAAGAGAGCTCCAGGAGGCCACGCTGTGAAGAGGGTTTCTTAATACCTCACTCCTCTGATTAGCACAGGAGGAAATGAGGATTTTTACACTTTTGAAAGGGAGAAGGCACAAAATGCATGTAATATTGGTTTGCATGTTGGGATAAGGGGGAAGAAATGGCACCCACTGGGTTTGGTAGTGTAAGCACTACTGAATAGGACAGAGGAGCTGAAAACAGTGGAAAGTCAATGTATCCATGGGTATGGATCCTTTGAGCAGAGGTTCAAAAGCCCCCTGCCCTTCTGTACTGAAGGAAGGACAAACCAATGGCAGCACTCTTGCAGTAAAGCAGACATGAAGGTGTAACTGGAGAGAAGGGTTATCACCTTCAAAATGCATTCAACATAGTAGTGGTTTAACTATACTGGGCAAGAGCAACACGAGTCTTTGGATGGCTTCAGCTTCATTAGGCTGCCAGGAGCTGTAGGTAATCACTGGGGTGGCAGGAACTCCTCACCCTCTACACTTTCACTCCTTCTAGCTGAGTGTTAGCAGCCACTGCTTGCTGACACATCCCTCCATCAGCAGGAACCACCCAAATTAAAAGGCACTGACAATGTGCATACCTGCTCCACAACCCAACACTTCATAAGGCAAATTTCCCACTCATATGTCCACCTTTCCTACAACACCTGGTTTTCATGTACAGAAACCTGAATTCATAGGCCAGATGAGCATCAGGTCCAACGCTGAAGAAAGATTTCCTCTAAAGAGATCACAACACACACCAGATGCATCTGTCTGCAGGTCACCTTAGGCAATTTGAGAGACAGGAAAAAAAAAACCCACTGGAGGGTTTTTTTCCAAGAAGAAAAGAAAACTAGAACTACTCTGCATTCATGTTATGGATCCTCCTTTCCAGATATTTACTATCTGTATAAGAGTTCTGCAGTATTACTGTACCCTTTTCCTTCTCAAGTAAGGAATTTAAAGAAGATGATATCAGGCGGATCATGTGCACATTACATTAGAAAGCAAAAGCTTTTTTAAAATGCACCTAGTTTTTTAGTTTTTATTCTGTTCCTGCTGTCTAAGAGTTTCAATTCTTGTGTTACAGGTACAATGCTGCTAGATATTTCATAATTAGTAGTGAACTTCCTTTAGAGGGGAAAAAAAAAAGATTATTTTAGGGTTTTCCTTGCATTTTAACTGGAAAGCATTTGTGATGAAACAGATTAGTGATCTTTTGTGTCTGCTTCTCCAGCTGAAATCTCTCAAGATGTTTCCATGCCAAGTGCAATCTTTTATAATGCATGACCTTTCCCAGCTTAATCTCATATCACTTTCCTTATAGCTACTAAAAATGCAATTTTTTTTTTTTAAAGCAAATGTAAATTTAAATTTTCACCCAAGAAGACAGGAGTAAAATCTGTTTTCTATGGACAGTGCTTAATTTCTCATTAGACAAAGACTGATTAAGTTCCAGCATCTGCTGATTTAAAGCTTGAATGTGAAAACCTGGGTAACTTTTTTCTCCTCAGACTAAACAGAATTATTGTTGACTGGATAATTAACTATGGCTATTGTGTCTGAAACTGAAATATCTGCCTGCAGCTGCAGCTGAAAACATTTTCTCTAAAATAGATTGATTCCAGGGTTAATTATCTTGGATTCCAAACAAAACTAAATTAAATCTGGGCCTGCAGTATTTTTAAATATATAAATACAATTTTAAAAAATTTCTACAGTACATGGGCTCTGCATCAAGTAATTCAAGAGAGAAAGGTGCAATCCTTCTTCAATCAATGTCAGGGTACCCATTTCAAGCGACCCAATGACACAGAATTTTATGGTTGCTGTTCAGTGCCTTAGACAAAATAGCAAATACAAGAATTTCTTAAAGAGAGTTACTCAAACAGAAGGCAGTCTTCATATCACCGTGCTGTGACTTTCCAGTCCTTGTCAGAGCTGGTACCTGTGAACCACTTTCTGCTTCATGATAAGGCAGACTGTAGCTGATGTACCCATCTCAACCTCATAAAAAGAAGTTACTTGGACAGCTAAATAATGAAGAAAGGAATTGTTATTATGAATTGTAGCTTAGAAAGACTATCTTGGGGAAAACAGAGTATTTTAAAAAGAGTTAGAGTCACTGTGGTTATATGCTGCACGGCTAAATGATGGAGAGACATGAAGTCCAACGCTAACTGGCACACATCTACACTGCTTAGGGCTAGTTTCCTTTAAGGCAAATTTCATCTGGAGATGGCTAGTGGAAACAGACTAAACTGATCCGTGGAGTGGGCTAACACTCAGGCAGACAGATCAAATCAGTCCTGTGTCAGAGCCTGCCCTTGGACATCAGTTTAGCAGTACAGAGGCATGACTACTGCTGCCTGAGGATGTAAATTCAAAGAGGACAAAACCATAAGGTCTGACCAAATGTAAGCAGAAGATAGTTGAGGAATCACCAAAATTATTTGTGGACATGCAGTAAGAAACAATGCATACCATTTTATGCTTCCTTCAGCTTTGCTCCTTACATAGAGCATCACAAGGAGACCCAGGAGTCCCCTGTGTTGAACCAGACTATTTGTACCTACAGCACAGTGACTAGGCTGAAAGAAGCCAGAGAGACTTAATATGTATTAATTTAGTTAGCTTTCAGATATAGCCAAATACATTTCTATAGAAGGGAGATCTTGCCTTTATTTTGCAGATGAAGAAATGGCAAGTAATGCTGTAGTAGAAAACAGTTAAAGAGACACAAATCTATAGAAACACTGTGTATTGGATAGAAATAATTTTAAAAATGGGTAGCAAAGTATTTTATTAGCTAATTTTAAAAATAACATTAATGACTACTCTCAGTTCTGACAGTTGTTTTTCTTATAGATATTCTTATATTTCCTTTTTGATAGAATTCAGAACACAAAGACACCTATGTTTAGACATCAATGTATAGATTTTTACCGGAGACTTAAGTGTAAAATTATTCATTACAAGCAGTGGATATCTGGAATTTTTATCAAGGATCTAAAGCAACACTTCAGCACCATTGAAAAGCCATCCCAGCTGGCTTCTGGCTGCTATTCCCTAAGAGTCTCCTCTGCTTCTTTTGTCACATTCACCAGTTTAATATGAATGCTTAGGACCAAGGATTAATGTCTCAATGAAATGGTCTCAATGTAGCATCAAGTGTGACTTGATGTGCCTTTTGTGTGACTTGAATTATCCTGGTGACAACTGAAGCCATAACTTGTAGAGAAGTATTCAGAGGTCTGGGGATGTATCTTAGGGATCTCATAACACAGGTCACCCTATGTTTAGGCAAATAAATCCTCCCTCTAAATCTTCTAGGTGTAGGCAGCTAAATCAATACAGCTGGTGGAGCCTGCATGGAACTGCCCACACACAGGCATCTATCTAGTGCAGTTTAACACATCCTGAGGTATCCCCCCTGTCCACAGTGTCTCTTGTACGCCCCAAGGTGTGTCTGCAGCTGGTGCCCCAGAATCTCTCTGATGTCCCAGATGGCACCAAATCCCTATGTTTAGCCAAGTGAATAGAACCCCAAAGAGCTATTACTCTCACCCTAAAACAGATGTCTGGTGACTGGACAGCGGAACCATCACCTAGGATGCATTAATTGAACTGGACGTGGTTGAGCTTCAATTGCCAAGAAAAGAGTCACCTTGTGCTACCTGCAATACCCAGCAGTACCCATGACATATGCATGGGACTGGCCTGTTTGACCCAGCTGAACATACAGCTACTTGTATGTGAACAGCTTTATCTAGATGTCTCAAGCTGAAAACTCTATCCTGCTCTGTGTAATACTTAATATTGAACATTTTTAAATATATAAACCATAAAATTGAATAATTTAAATCACAATATTAATTAATTTGAATTACAAGCAAATTTTTATCGTATCTTCCATTACACAAACAGGTGGAGAAATTTTAATATAATTAAAATTGCCCCAGATCTCAATTAAATCACTTTCTTTTGTAAGGGACTTTTTTTTGGTGTTTTTTTTTTCCCTGTACACAGCTGCACTTTATAATTGCAATCAATTACAGTCTTTCTAAAGTCATTTCTAAATCACTATTGGATGAACTTCAAAAATCAGCCTTGCAATGGCACATAGCGTGAATGAGCAGTAATTCAAGTGAAACTGTGCTTAAAAGAATAAGACTTTTAAAATATGTGTGCAAAATAACAAAGTGACAGTATTCATTCAGCTCTGGATTATGGTATTGCAATATGCTGGTATCATGCATGCAGTATTGTGAAAGAAATACACTAGACAGTAAAATGAATCTCTAAGTTTTTGTAATTTCAAAAATTGTCTGTACAATTTACATCATGGTCATTCAAAGAATTCTTACATTTTATCATTCAGTGGGTAGGATTAAAGTCACATTACAAAGCTGGAATTTGCTGTCTGAGAGAAATATAAAATTTTTTTAAAAACTACATATTTTACACTCCAGTAGTTGCATAATACATGAACAATAAATTTAAGAAAAGGAATTAACTTCAGCAAGGAATGTTTTCCCATGGCTTTGTAGATATCAACATAAATAAATTAGTTTGCATGAGCTTCTTCTCACATTTCAAAAAAACCTGAAAAACAACGTTAGTATATCTTCACTGCATTAAATCTCCAAAGAGACACCAGTGAGGATGAGCATTCAGTACAAAACTCGGTGTGTTTGAAATAATACTAAAGATTCTTAATAAGCATTTGAGAATTTTACAGAAAACCAGAGTGCTTTTAGTAGTAAACTTCATCAGTATGAAGGTGGATACATATACTTGATTTCCATGAGTGAGTGTACTCCTACCACTCTCTTGTCTCCGAATTCTAGATAAACTTAAAAAGGAAAATTAATATTATCTCTGACATTTTGAAAACTGTGACAACACATTTCTTCCCCTCTTTCTGCTATCAAAGCTGCTAAAGAAATAAAAAACCATGAATTTTCAAAAACATACATACAATTAAGCATTCTTCAAAATATTTCAATACATGTTGCAAGGAAATGTCTTCGTTTTCTTTTCCGGGCAGTCTTCCTTCAGAATCAGAGTTATGAGGTAAATTTACTTCTTGCAAGACTGTGCAAGCAGTAATTTCAATGTGTTTTAACATCATTTACTTTTGCTTCTGTGAACAGAACATTTACATAGTTCCAAAACATGATTATGAATAGTTTTGATCCAAACATGCTATAGTAGGATTCAGGGGATGTATATGATACATGATTCTTCTGACAAGGTGAATTGATTGAAAATTCAGATTACAGTTCTCAGTGCTGACCCTAGTTCTGGTATTTAAGGATTTTTTCTAAGAATATTTTACCAATCTTCACTTCTTCAAGGAGAATATCAAAGTCCTTCTGTCCAATTCAGAAGCTTCATTTTTATTAACCCACATTTTTTAGATTTCTGTCAGATCCAGTAAGAACCTGATTATCATTTTCCTAAAACTTCTTTCCCTGGCATCATTATGTTATCAACATTTTTAATAGTAAGATACAGAGAACATACCACTTTTTCATTTATACAAAGGCTACCTTATGCCACTACTTTGATGTAAAGCAATGTAAAGAAGAATGTAAATTTACAGAAGTCAGAATGCAAATGAAAAGCCAGAATAATGTGCTTAGCATTTTCTAAGTTTTTGTCTTAACTTTTACTAATCATTCTCTATAATTTGCTAGATTTCATTAGATGTAGCATCAGACACAAAAGTTTTGTTAATGACATATCCAGGTGCTATTCTTGATTTGAGATAGTCTAGCAATTTTTATAGGTTGTCAGAATATTCAACGAAGTATGCAGTGCACAAGAGCTTTGAATTCACAAGGAAGTTACTGAGATTCATATGCAGAGAGCCATATATCTTGTTTCTAAAGCAGCAGGAAGACCCTTTATTTTTCCATTATATTTCCAGATAATTCTCAGTATTTGATATTATGTTTGTCCTTTATCCAGCACTGAATTTCCAAGGAAAGGCTCCCTCACCATCTGGCATTCTTTCCCCATATCTCTGAGGAGAAATGCAATGTTTGCAGTCTCTCATCTTCTGATTTTGCCTCCCTAACAAGCAACCATTTCTTGGTATGAAATAATAGTGCTTCTGGGAAAGATGAAATGGAACAGGAACACCAGATGAGGAATGGCTAATGAATATGGCTCAGAAAATGTCTTAGAAACAAAATAAATGATCTGGGAGGCAGAAAAATGAGGCTCCCCTTGGTTGCTCTTTNGTGCTTCTGGGAAAGATGAAATGGAACAGGAACACCAGATGAGGAATGGCTAATGAATATGGCTCAGAAAATGTCTTAGAAACAAAATAAATGATCTGGGAGGCAGAAAAATGAGGCTCCCCTTGGTTGCTCTTTTTTTTTTTTCTTTGATTTTTTTTCCTTTTAAATCTTCTTCTAGGGAAGATCATTCTCTGCTTGTGATTTATAACTCCCTGCTTTCATTGGAACATCTCTGTGGCAGAATTAGAATAGTGTGAAAGAGCCTTGTAAATTAAAAACCTTGAGTTCAACATACTGATAAATACTGCAATAAAGTTAATGTTTGTTCCATTTCTGGTTCTACTGTAAAAAGTATAATTATCTCTATTGGCCTTTACATTTCTGGTTTTCATCATTCAACTTATTTTGTTTACATCAAAAAACAGAACTAGCATCATTACCAGAAAAGTAGCTTGAAAGTATTTGCATTTGCATAAATAATAGTTGGGTTTTTCAGTATCAAAAATTGAAGATTATAAAACAACCTATCACCAAAATGCTCCTGCTAAATTACTGACCCTTCCAATCATTAATCACCTTGATATTAAAACAGGAAACCCTCAATAAAGAGAGACATTTCACACCTCTCAGGGTGATTGTTTCAAGATTACATTACACTAATGCACCTCATATTTTTACAAGCATGAAAAATATTATAAAAAAGATGGGCATTTCATTTCCAAATGAGCCTTCCTAATGTACCACATTCCTCAAAAAGAAGAAAGAGTTCAAAGTGTTGTATGAAAGGCAAGAGAGTGTGACTGGAAAAATCAGTCAGGTAGGATTTAATGACCTGAGCAGAAAAGGAGAGAATGAAAGGCATAATATGGAGGAAATATCTAGAATAAAACCTGATAAGAGCAAAAATGGCAGTCAGTAGCAGCTCCAGAGGCAGTAAGAAATCTTCAGTTTAACATCTAATTAGAGTAAATCTAAACAGTACAATGAATGCTGTGCCATGAAGACATACCTGAGCTGACAAATTGGTTTGTTTAATGGAAGCAATACTGTTGAATTACCTTCACTCAACCTAATAAACCTCATTACTCAGCAGAAGTTATTTGTCCCAGTGGAAAATTACAAAATGCAGTTAGATATAAGGCAGTGCCAACACTTCTTCAAAAGTGGTAGGGCAACAGGACAAGAGAAAAGGTGTGGATGAGAAAACCCAGAGGCCAAGGCACTGTTATTTCTTTTGATAGAATTAACAGTTTAAGATGGTTTTGGGAAATACAGTCCCGGTATTAACCAGTGCAGAGGATAAGGGGGGTTTTAGTACTGCAGGTGCACTAGAGAGTGCCTCATTTTACTGGGTAGTAGCAGTCGTGTTCAAAACTTTATTTCCTTAGCTGTTCTCTCACACTGAATTCACAGTTTAGTGGGGGTTTTCCAGCACTCCTAATTGACCTAACATTATTTCTCTTATTAAAGGCAGCTTGGCATGGAATTTCTTTATCTCAGCCATTTCAAAGTCATTAGTAATTTAATTCTCTATCTCATTTATTAATGGACCTACTTTAGAGTGGTACTGATTTTTTCCTGATACATTTACACAAGCATATCTCATCTCCTGCCACAACCTCATTAGGGATGAGATAGTGCAGTTTGATTACAGACAGTAATAAGGGGTATTTTTAAGCTTACAACCACTTAGTCAGTTGAGCTTATACTGTCAGTGAAGCACAGGTCTGTTCAAATTCAGACATGTCATTGTTTGTGATTGAGAGCTAGCTCAGTCTCAGGCTTAGACTATATTCAAGAATACCTCAAAATGAAAGTTTCAGACACCTCATGGTATACTCAACCACCATGCTTTTCCTTCAATTTTTTTTGACATGGTGAAAATGGACGAGCTGAGTTCAGCAACTGGTATTTCCAAAGAATAGTGTTACATAGTGATTTGATCTCATTACCATCTATAATACTTCTATGCAGGTAGCTTGTTTTTCATAGGCCAGTGAATTTCAGACAGCTAGTATTTGCAAGGTGGGAAGCATCTCATTTTCTTGAGATACAAGGGCTGGAATCTTGCCCAAGTCTACAAAAATCCTATTCTCTCTTCTGCTGTTTAAATATATAAACCTCTATCTTAACACCTTTTCCTTTACAAACTATTTATTACTACAGGAATAATCTGACCTCCACAGTTTTTAGCAGCTCCTCTACTGATTAGCCTGAAGTTCAAGAACCCATTTAGGACAGAATCCAAACTACTTCTATTCCAATTAGGCCTCTTCCAAGGCATTCCTTCCTGCTCCTCCTTAAAGAAGACTCTGTCTTTGAGATTCTCCTTTTTTTTTTTTCCTCACAAGTCTGGAACAGAATAGAATAGAATAGAATAGAATAGAATAGAATAGAATAGAATAGAATAGAATAGAATAGAATAGAATAGATTTATTATATTTATTAAGTCTTTGATACTTACTCTTCTAGAAATGAATGGAATCATTTGTAGTCTTACTAGTGCTTCACAAAAATTATAAAACCCTATAGGAGACCTGTAAAAAATATTGAACAGGAAAAATGTTGAGCTGGAATATACTTCTGGGTGTCTTCTTGCCTAATCTCCCACTCACAGCAGGATTGTTGCCAACACAAGACAAATCAGCCATGGTTTTGTCTTGTCTTTTATCTTGAAGTCTTTTGTCTTTTCTATTGTCCCTCTGGTATTTTTTCCCAGATCAGGAATTCTTTCCTGTCTTACCATTAAAATCAGATAGGAATAGGAACTATCAACCATTTAAACTCTGATCTTCTTCTGGCATATAAATTATTATGCACCTTTTATTGAAGTAATACTTTATATTTTGACAGTACTTCCAGGGTTACAATACAAAATTTTCAGGGAAAAACTCCTAACAAGGTCAATATGGAAAGTAGGCCAGTTCCCATAAAAGTTTAGTTATTCAAAAGTTATGCATCACAGTACCATAAGTTATATATGTGTAACTTAGAGGCAATTCACCTTTCCAGTGGAATTTGCTTAGGCTCTCTATACAAAAGAGGTAAAACAGCACAGAGAAAGATCTAAAGGAGTCAGTACCCTCTGAAGTGAGCAAACGACAATCAGCATGCTCAGCATGCAGTACCCTGAAGTCAGAAATGACTCAAGGCTTAATCAGAGTAGAAAGGTGCCTAAGGCACCTGTCTGCTTGAGGGGCAAGGGAAAAGGATGTGCAGGCACAGCCTAGCTGCCTACATGTTTGCTCCCACTATGTCTGCATACTTCCTTTACTCCTGGAGGAAGGGGGATGGTGATTCTGGTCATCTCTTATCACATGACAGTCGCCTAAAAACAGTAAAGATTCTGACTTTCAAACACCTTGGCCGTTCCTGTTTTGTTTTGTTTCTTAGTGGCTAGTCTGTATGAATTTTTTGCCCTTAGTTCTACAGACTCATGAGATTTTAATCCCTCCTTATGTTTTAAGAATTTTTTTTTTAAAAAATCAGTCTATAAATTATCATATCAGCATTTCTTCTATGCATACAGATAAGTATGCTTCCATTATATTATTACTTACACTTCAGCCAGCATTTCTTCTCATTGTGTCTTTGGCTTGATACAGGTAAATATGTGTATATTTACATATGAGAAAATATTATGCGTATTGAATATATGAATATATGAATATATGAATTTTGGTCTGAAATTGTAAAAATCTTCACAGTGATGTTTTTTAAAATGAATGCGTTCAACTTGCACGAGGTGGGAAAATGTAATGCTTTTAGAGAACAGTGCAGACCCAAAGACACTCAGTGCTCAAGAAGAGGGCCATGTAAAGTTCTTAGTCACTCAGTATCAAGCTCTAGCTTTTTTCATGAGGAGGTGATTATAATGAAGCTTCTTATCCTAATGAACAAAATTATGTCACACCACATGAATCCCTGCTAAGTTCCTTTCAATGAACACAAAGTTTCATCCTACCTGTGGATCCTTAATTACACACAACTATTTCTGGCAACAAAATAGCAACAACAGCAAACCCCACCCCTACAAGCCTCTCATAAAGTTCAGACCTTCATAGATCACTCAGCTGACAACAACTAAACTGGATTAAAAACATTGTAGAAAACCTGTCAGGTTCCACTGTGAACCCTGATTTTCAAGTCTCTGTGACTTATTCAATTTAATTTTTTATATAATTCTAACTTACATAACAGCAAAAAGTGGAGTAAAATTTGTTTTGGTTTGGTTTTTGGGGTTTTGTTTATGAGATCCAATATTTATTATCAAGAACTTGGATTTTTGCCTTTCTTTAATTTCATAGGAATACTCAAAAATCAGGGAATAAGGATGTGGTTTGTATGAAGAGAATTAATCAACTCTCCCCCAAATTACTTTGATTTTAATGAGTCTGGAAGAAGTCATTATACATTGTAGGTCAGTAAAAGTCAAAGATTCAAACCTGAAAAAGGCATATAGATCTCTTATGGTTAGCTTTAAAAAGTGACTGTCGTCACAGCTTGTATGAAGAAAGGCTCTGGTGCTCAGATTCGTTGGGCAAGCCACTTATCCTCTATCTTCATGACAGAGAAGAAACAGTCCTGTAAAAGAGCAATCTGGAAAAAGACTGCTGAGAGTCAGCAGGAGTTTCTGAACAAAGATATGTACCTTTCACAGAACCACAGAATCACAGAATTAACTAGGTTGGAAAAGACCTTTGAGATCATCAAAGTCCAGCCTATGACCTAACCTAACACCGCCTCATCAACTAAACCATGGCGCTGAGTGCCACGTCCAGTCTTTTCTAAACAGGTCCAGGGACAGTGACTCCACCACCTCCCTGGGCAGTTGATTCCAGTGCCCAATCACTCTTTCAGTGAAGAATTTTTTTCCTAATGTGTAGTCTAAACTTCCCCTGGCACCACTTAAGACTCTGTCCTCCTGTTCTGTAGTCACCTCTTGGTCAAAGCTCAGACAGCACAGGTCATTAGGAGACCAGCAGAACCCTATGTCAGCCAAGAATTCAGAAGTACAGAGAAGAATTCATAGTACACAGGCACTTTCCATGGAGAATGCCTTAATATCTTTGTAGAAAACTTGGCAAAACAAACTCTCTTCCTTTAAAATGTACCTGAAGGAGGCAAGACCACATGCCTACAATATAAAACTCTTGCCTACAATATAATTCTCCGGTAGCAAGATCTCCTGCTCAGTGAACAGACCAGACTTGTTTGGAGAGGACAAACCTCACAAAGTGTTTTCCTTTTATATCTGCTGGACCCAGGCTGAGAACAGAGAGTTGGCAGGAACACCAGTTCCTCCCCGTATATTTATTACATGTGCCTTCACAAAGGGTTGTCTGGGATCTCTGGATGAGAGCCTGTGCAAGTGGATAGGAAGAAAAACATCTCTGGAGAATTGTTCTCAAAAACACTCCCAGTTCAACATGATCAACAGCACTGAGGGTCAACATAGGGATTGAAGCACTGAATCAAGGATCTGGATGCAATATCATCACTGAACATAATCAGCCGGAGCCTTTCCCCATAGAGAAATTGTACAGGACTCCAACTCATGTGAAGCCAAGCCACCAAGCCAGAAATTATGATACAGACTCAAGTTCTGTGAAAGCAACGGACTCTTTGAACCATCACCCAGGTGTTTCAGAGAAAAAATCTGAGGCAGAGCTGCCATAAAATCAGCCATACAGGCTAGGCTTAGATGTATTTCATGAGGACTACTTAACTAGGTGCATAAAATTCCAGTTTGAGCCAGTTGTATAAATTACATTGACAGGATTATAATCAGAGCATAAAACCACAATATTTTTTTTAATACAAGGTGGCTTCAAAGATGAAAATCAAAGAACAGTTGATTTAATTTGGTACACAAAGAGATGATTTATAAAAAGAAGAGATTATATTTTCCCAAACAAAATTTCACACTCTACCATTGGTGGAAGAAGAGAACCAAAATGCAGTTCAGACTGTGGACTTGAGAGCTGCTGTTGAGACTACAGTACTATGCATTCAGGCTGTGTCACACAGAGATCAGTATGCACAAATTGGTACCTGGGGACAACCCAGGAAACATAACGAAGTGTAAACATGTTTTGCAAGTAGGTCTTCCAGCATACAGCCCAAATTGAATCTAACTTTACAAAAGTGGAAATCTTACAGTTGTTTAAAGGTAAATTATCTTCTGAGATGAGTTATTTTTTCACAGACGGCGGCTAATTTACTGAGATTTGACCTCCTGCCCCTTTACTGACATGTACTGAATGTGAGTCTAGCCCAAGGGTAATGAATGGTGTTTGAATGAGAGATGTTTTACACCAAATTGTGACAAGGGTAATAGCATGTCACTGAGACTACAACAAATGCCAGGGAAAGGTGGAAATCATAATGGCTTTGGAATAATCATTATTTGCTGGTGGAAAAACTGCAACAGATTAATTCACCATGTATGCATGCGGTACAGCTTGATGTAATGTGAGCACAAGGAGTGTGTCATTGTTCCCTAGTCTTAACACATAAAATCCAAATTGATGTAGCAAGTTACATCTCAACTAGTAGCATATTACACCCTTCGAAGAACTGCATTAAAATTCAGTTTGCATTAGGTCTTTTCATCTAGTTTTGAATAAAAAGAACATGACACGGATTATGTATAGAATTCTTTACAAATTTCTGGCATATAGAATGAATGCTGAATCAAACCAAGGAATCTAAATGATTTGAGTAGAGAGTGAATTTGTTTTCTTTTTTCTAAAGGAAGTGATTCAGGAAAGAAAATGATTTCTAACTAAGTATGATTTTTATTTCAATAAAACTGAATAAGATTATATTCCTGATGGTTGTCCTGTTCTTTTCTCAAGTCATCATGACTCAATTATGTAAGAAACAGGAATAAATACCTTTAATGCCTTTTAACTTTTTTTTTTGTTTAATACCTAGATATGGAGTTCAGCAAGAGAGTGAGAAAGCTAATTCAAGACAGTAAATAAAATAGGTTACCAAACTGTGGGAAGAAACCTAAACTGATACCTCCTAGAGCTGCAGTCAAGAAATATTTTGCAATACTCTCCAATTGCATTTTTATATCTAATAAAAGCAATTGTATGTATAAATTGTTATAATTTTTGTTTTCTACCAAAAATAATTAGCATTTTTATAAGGCTTTTAAGCTACCCAAGATGCTTCTGGCAGACATTTTCACTAAAGCCGATATATCTCTGACACTCGGCATGTCGCTTTTCTATCCTGGCACCCATATCTTAGTCCTGACTGGACTGGATCTTACCCTGGCATTTTTCCTTGCTGCACAATATGGAATAATAAAGATAAGCGTCGGAACACAGAAAACCCATATTTATATGCTAATCCTGTATCAACCTGCTTCCCCTTAAAGGCCTTAAAACCCTGGAGTAACTCATTTGGGAGAGTTTGTAGGATCAAAGACTAACAGCCTGCCTTGTTTTCAAAAGACATGTTGGTCCATGACGTCAAAACCAGACATGTTAAATGCTACGCTTCCATTTTTTGCAGTAACTATGCCATAGGTTATTCCATACTGGCCCAAGCAGAAGTTACAGAAGAGGAAGGCTAGAACTGTATTCAAACATCACCTCTAGCAAGAGACAGAAAGATATGGTAAACTGTGAAAAAAAGTTCCTTTATTGAATTGAAGAAAATCTACAATCAAGATTTCTTGGTTTAAAGGTCATTATCAGCATCAGCCAGCCAGCAGGTGAATTAAAATTTGTCATGGTTTAACAGCAGCTGGCAACTCAGCACCATGCAGCCACTCACTCAAACACCCATCAGTGGGATGAGAGAGAATCGAAGCAGTAAAATCAGAACAAAAATGTATCTGCAGTGTTGCTGCTAGATGGATGGAGAGTGCTGCACACAACTACACAGAACAAGAATAAACCATGGTTATCTGGCATTTCATTTTTCAACCATATCAAAACTTTCATAAACTCACTTTTGAAACAAAAGGAAACCCCAAGACATAATTAGCCCTGTTTTTTTTCAGTAAGATTGCAGAGTCGCTTAAAACAATTGTAAGAATTACAGTCAGAATTAATACTGGGATGTGAAACAACCAGAAAAAAAAATTGTTATAGAGACTAAAAAGGAAAAGAGTGGGCTAACACAAGCTTTATATGCAGCAATCAACTTCCTGGTTTAAATTAGCTCATCATGAGATGGCCTTGTGTATAGTGAGCATGAAGGTAAGAATTACAATGGTGCTGAGGTAATAGGATAAAAATGACATTAGAATATTGGACAAGTCTAAAATCTTGTCTAAGAAGAGACTTCGTCTTAGCACAATCAGTGTGTCGTGGGGTGATTCTGTGACAATCTTGTATTTCCCATAGCCTGCTGGAAGATTTTTTTGTGCCTTTGGTCTGCAGCCAGGAGGACTCTCCAAAGCAACTCACTTGACCTTGCAGCCAGAATGTTTACAGATTTTTACCAGCTGGAAACTTTTTTTTCCCTTTACTAATAGCGGAGGAGGGTTGCTTTCAACCTTTCAGCTGGAGATGGACAGAGCACTGCTTCTGCACCTTCTGTTCCTTCTTGGACTGTTCTCAGCTTGTTTTCAACATCCCAGACCAGCTCACCATCTCCAGGATGCCTGGTTGGGACTCTGCCTCAGACCCGGTGGGGCTCAGCTCTGCTTAGGCCTTCGGGCTGGAACACGTGAGAGAACTGCGGGAAACCCACCGACCTCCACCTCTGGGACGGGAGGGGGAGCTCTCTCTGTTAAATAAA
Source organism: Notiomystis cincta (assembly GCA_013398075.1). Lineage (NCBI taxonomy): Eukaryota > Metazoa > Chordata > Aves > Passeriformes > Notiomystidae > Notiomystis > Notiomystis cincta. The sequence goes on along the minus strand of VZRX01016593.1, from coordinate 3,455 downwards.
CAGTGTTTTTTCACTTTTGTTTGAGAAATTCTTTTCCTGAACCCGTGGGGGAGGGGCTGCCAGGACCTGCTTACTTGGCTGGCAGGAGAGAGGGAGAGAGACTCCCTTCGGGTTGTTTCCTCCTGGATTTGTGTCCAAACCAGCACACAGTTTTTACCACAAAATATCTTATCTTCTGCTCTGTTCTACATCTTATAATGTCTGTAAAAAGTAGCTTTTAAAGTCACCATTTTTGATTTATTGGTGGTTTTTGGAGAACCTTTTCTGGACTCAAAGATGATGATAGTAATTGGAAGCATTTAAAGTAATACAGAATCTTGAAGTCAGGAATTTAATGTGAAAACAAGAAAAAGAGGGTCTAGATTAACAGTGTAAGAATTAAAACAAATAAGCTCCTTTTTTTTTGCTTCTCTAAATGCCTTTCCCAGAATCACAGCTTAATATCTGAATATATTTTCTAGTTAAACATTAATATATCATTTCATATAACTCAGAGATTTCATCATCTAATTGCAAACTTCAGACAGTTAGCCTAGAATAGAATTGGATAAATAAGCTCAAAATGAGCCTTGAATATCCAGGATGAGAAAGAGGACCTCTTCTCTCAGTCATGAATTTCAATACTTACTGTATGATATGGACCTAAGCACCTTTGATACTGTTACACAGTTTCTTCAGACTGCTTATGACACAAAACCAGAGAAACTTGATTTGTGATTAATAGCATCACTTAATCAGTATATAACCATTGTACCTGGAACAAAATAAGAAGAAATCAGGCTCAAGTAACTGTCTTCATACAGAAATGCAATCATAAATAAAATACAGATATCAGGTTTTGTTGTTTTTACAATCACACACACTCCATCTGAAAGACAAAGAAAACAAAAGGTTGAAGCTGCTAATTCTGACAGCTCTCAGTTAACAGCCACAGCTCCACAGACCTCTCTTAGTATTCATGAATCTGTGCTAACTTACACAAAGCCAAGATTCATCTTTTATTAAAACATAATATGCGGAATGAACGTTCTTTAATTTTCTTTCAAATAGCCATCTTCGGCTCTGTTAACTCTATTGAATTCCACTCTGTATCATCCAGGTCATAATTCCCAGTTCCAAACATCCATCAAAGACTAAAAGGTTCTGGCCTATTTTACACATTTTTAATTATGTTATAAAAACTGACAAGACACAAAATTCAGTTTGTGAAAATCTCAACAGAAAAGATTTTAATGTCAATGTCAGGCATAGTAACATAAATGACATCACAAAATCATTAAATCAGATTAGCAACGATTTTTAAAGAAATGAATGGCATTACATCCCAGCCACAAAGAAAATGCAAGGGAAAAAACCATACACAAGGAATAAGCTGTACTCCACTTTGGTAGGAACCTTTTTGGTGCAGCTGTGCAAGTTTCCTTGTTGCTCTGCCTTTCCCTTACTATTTTAACTTTTATTTTTGCTATTTTATAATTTTGTTATGACAGTGGATAGCACAATTTAGATGAGAGCATTTTCTAAATCTCAAAAATAGATTAATATAATTTTACAGTGCACTGAAATCATACACAAAAGTCATAAATTCCTTTGAACTAAGGCAAAAAAACCTTAAAATTGAAAAGAAAATGGCAAAGGACAAGTAAGCATATTGCCTAGGAACAAAATTTACACCAAGATCTGGAGTATATTAATCAAATAAATAGCCTCAGTGCAACAAAAAGCTTTTTTAAAAGATTGATGACAATAAGCAAGCAATCTATTCTGAATTTATCAGCTTTCTCTGATATTGAGTGGTTCTTAATAACTCTCAGCAAAAACTTAACAAAACAAATTCTAGGGCTAATAAAATAAATTTTCTCCATGCTATAATTATAAAATGATACAATCTAACATTCAAACTTAAAGAGAATATTTTATGATCACATAAACCCTAATACAAATTTCACATATACATATAAATTTTAACACCTGAAAATGTTGTATGAATAATAGAGTATTGGTTAAACTTCTAATGCCTTGATAGTAGTCAATGACCATGAACCTTTTCCCCCTGTCATGTCTGTATATCACAAATCTTTAATATAGCTTGACTCACAAGGATAAGAAGCTTTAAGAATTTCCATTTCCTTTGCTACTTAGCAGTATCCAAACAACAGAAAGTTTGCACAGAACTCAGTGTTCTTGCAGCATCTCATAAGTGTCCAGGGAAGAGCAACAAGGTCAATGAAGGGTTTGAAACAAGAATCTTATGAAGAGCAGCTGAGGGAGCTGGGGTTGTTCAGCCTGGAGAAAAGGAGGGTGAGGGGGGATCTAATTGCTCTCTACAACTACCTGAAAGAAATATTTTATTTTACCAGACAAATATTTTTCTAAGTACTCTAATTTCCCTGTTTCTTTGTACAACATATCTTTTCCTTAGCCTTTCTCCAGTAACACCTACTGGCTCCCTGGGTTCACAAAGTCTACAGTCATCTCAAAATAACAGGAAAAATATTTTTATTTCCTGGCCCCCTGAGGTCTGGGCCTCTATTCAGTGCCTTCCTAGTCTCTGCTTACACTGCAAACTCCAACTCAACCTGTCTCTTCTTCATCTGCTCTTGACACTTCTCTCCAGACCTCTCTTAGCTGACTTCTGGGAAGGTAGAGTCCCTCCCTCCAAAAGGAAGTTTCTATTGAATCAAAAAGTACCAGCAGCTGAACAATGGAAACACACAACAGTTACAGCTTTTTGGTCTGTGCTGCAGAACAAAGATAAATGAAAAGAACATCTGACACAAATCCTTCTACCACCTTGCTTTAGCCTCAAGAATAACTTTCTGGAAACAGGGTAGAATGTATCAGCCAAATGTTAAGACAAAGGACTAACTCCAGGTCTACCTCTCTGGGAGAAAGGAATGGCAAATATTTGTGGTAGGAGCATGACATTACCACAAAGCTGCAGTGGCAGAGATCAGTGCCCCTTCCTCCTGTTGAAATTGGGTGCTGCACACTGAGCATCTGGATGAAATTAAATGGAAAGGCAGCAAGAGGGATCTTGTCTGAGTAACCTGGTGATAAGGTGTTGACACTGGATGGAAAGTACTGAATTCAAGCTTGTTTAGGATTTCCTTACTTATCCTGATAGGGTTTGTTACCATCTTCAGTTGCATCTTTCCACTGAGCATAGATGAAACATAGGTAAATATGCTGTTCAATTTGAGGCCTAAATTTAAGTGAGATTAATTTGGACATAAGTATCTGTACTAGATAGGCTCATCCAAGGTAGAGGAACTCCTCTGCTTAGTGACAAAGCTCCAGGGGGAAGTGAGTAGGTTGAGGATATATCAAGGAGAATAGGAGACTGCTGGAATTGTATCCTGCCTTCCCTAAGACAGGCTCAGTAGGAAGATAGGACACATGATACAGAGGATCCCTTATTCCTTCTTCACTTGGCTGAACACAGTGACTTAAGG
>VZRX01016592.1:225923-250893 GCA_013398075.1 Notiomystis cincta | reverse complement strand
AATACCTGCCCAAACCGGGACAGTACCCCACCAGTGCTCGCTGCCTTGGCTAAATTAAAAGTCTCCTAATTTCATACAAAATTATCAACCCCTTGCCTTGCCCAGAAAGTCATTTCCTTAGTGCTAAAATAGCTAAATTAGTCTTGCTCGGCCTCGTAAGGGAGCTTGTCTTGTTTATTGAGCGATAAATATAAAGGTACAGTAACTAAATTCATCAGTCCCTAAACGCAGCCATTGGGAACGGCCATTTCCACCATCCAATCTACGGCTGCATGAATATTTCAGAGTCCTTTTTCCCTTGGGTGCTCGCCTTATCTCTGGAGCCTGGATATTATTTTCTGCTTTTCAGCTTTTTGGATGTATTGGAGGAAATGTCATTATTTGGACCTGGGTGGATTACAGTTGACTTTCCTAAGCCAATTTATATTGGCAAGCTGCTGTTTTTAAAAACCCCTATAAATCACTCCCATGAATTTTAATAATATAACGTGGTTTCAAACATGCTCCCTTAATACGTGACACACTATTACAGCCGGCAATCGCTCCTCGGGTTGTGAACTCCGTTTTACCGTCACCTTCGGTGAGCGCCGCAGGGGATGAGCGGGCCTGGGCCAGAATCATGGAAATACCCATTCCTGCCCCAAATACCTCGTCATTGTGGTGACTGTGATTTAACAGCGAGACCTTAGAGATGCTGGTGCAGAAATCATGGGGATTAGGACTTTTTGCTGATATTTCCCTAATTAAAGATACAAGATGCACATCCAGAGTTGCAGCTCCAGGCTGGGATTCATGGCTCCAACTGGTCCAGAAACTCCCACATGCCAGGAGACAAAGCTATGTCTCCTCATCACCTATGGACTTACTCTGATGAGCTCTGCCCTCTTTCTTGTGCAAATTATATTCATTTTCTTCCCATCCTCATTGCAGCAACTCCGTGGTGTCTGCCAGCTCTCAGGGGGTGTCTGTGAGTGGAGTGGTCTCCTGGCCAGAAGAAAAAGGGCTAAGGGGGATAAGGAATAAAAGCCAGGGCAAAGGAGAGACTTTGGGAGGCCTTTGTCAAGGGATGTCTGTGGATCATATAGCGGAGCTGATGATGGGGTTTGATGCCCCAGTGGTGGCACTGGTGATGTCCCCACTGGAAAGCTGCTTGTTCACGTTGCCTGGTTTAGTTGTACAGAACCAGAACATAAGAATATTCCAACCTTGGAATTGTACAAAGCCAGGTTGTAGCAGCCTGGTCCACTGGAAGGTGTCCCTGCCCATGGCAGGGAGTTGGAACTGGATGGTCTTTAAGGTCCCTTCCAACCCAAACCAGTCTGTGACTCTGTGAATATAATAAGAACACCTGCAAGAAATAGGATCGTTAAGGGATGGACTAATTGCAGGCAGGGAAAAAAATGAGCCAGACTTTGCTTTTTGGCTTCCAAAAGCAGTGAGGGCTCCCTGGCACAGGATGAAGCAGGATGAGGATAAAAGGGGGTGCAAGGACCTCCTCAGACCTTGCCACTGCCTGCTCAGCTGCACCCAGCACCACTGAGACCCAAAGCAATCCTTGGTTTAATATTCTTGGGAGAAAAAAATAAAAATCCCATTTGTGCAGGGAGCAAACAGGCTTTTCAAAGGCTTTCACTGTGATGATTTACCCTGAAATGTTGTCACGTTCATCATTAATCTATTTTTTCCCTTTTCTGTAACTTAACCTGCGACAAGCCGACATTGTAAGTGCTTGATTTTCCAAGAATAAATTACAGTTTCATAAATGGTATTTTGCTTCGCTGCTCAATTTGCAAGTGAAATGATGCCAATTGCTTTGTTCACAGGATTTTATCTAGCACGAACAATACCATCCTCGAGATTTATTTATTTTTTAACCCTCAAGTTATTTTCAGAGCCTATATAACAGGAATACATGGAGAAGTACACGACAGCCCATATGTTTTGGCATTATCGACTAACCATGAGCAGATACAAGGGTCCACGTGCCTATAAAACATCGATCCAGGAATGAGATGTCACACACAGAGCGAGCCACTGCCCAAAGAGAAAATAATCCCTTAGATCAAAAATATTTACAGTTGCCCCATGCTGGGTTAGAGTGCCCTGAATGACTTTTTATATGCATGATTTATGATTTGGGGCTGGGAAATCAGCTCCCCCAGCTTCTCCCAGGGACCACCAAGTTGCCTCATGGACCAACATATCCCCAATGGGGTCTCCAGAATATAGGGTCCCTCAGTCCTGTTGAAAATATGGGTTTTACACCAGCTTAATTTTTTTCTTTTCTTATCTGATAAAATTATGAGAAATAGGAAAAAAATAAAAGCACCTTGGAGCTATTTATGTTTTTTAAATGCAGGGGAATCATCCCTGCTGAGGACACTGGCTCTGCCCAGGGACAGCCAGGCCACACACATTGGGACATGTCACCTTACACCCAGTAAAGCCTTTCATCAAAGGAAGGAAAAGAGAGAAAAAATCCCTGCATGGGAAATGTTAATGTTACAAGATTTGTTTAATAGCCATGGCCTCTGCTAGGATTTTTTTAACCTGTGTTTTCAGGGGAGACCTTGGAAGAAATGTCCTCTTTGTGGAAAATTTCAGATGTTACTTGCTTCTGGTATAAGACAAAAGCGAATGGTTGTATAAGGAATGGAAATCTGGTGTTGAGGTGTTTGTGCTCACTAATACACTGGGAGAGTTTGTGAAGAGCCTGGAGCTTCATCTCCATCCTTTAACTGAGCCATCCCACTGGAGCTGGCAGGCTCCTGGTTTTCCTGCTGTTGATAAATCATTTAACCAAAAGTATGGAGCTCTGAATCTGCAGGTGCTGTGGGCAATAGAGGCAAAAGCCAAAGACAGAATATTTGTCTTCCCCTTCAGATATGAAAATGAGTTTGCTCTCATTCCTCTGCTTCTTACCCCGCTTCCTTCATCCCCCTGGATGAGACACCAGGAAAGGTTTTTGCTTTTCCTTGCAAATGGATGCTTCAAGACAGTCCCAGAGCTTCAGAGGCTTTGGATTTGGCACTCAACAAAGATAAATTTCTGGTAACGAACCACATCACAAAACAGAGTTGTCACCTTTTGGGCAACCCCAAGAGGCAACATGGAAATCCCAGTGAAATGAAACATTCTCAGCCAGACAAAGCATGTCCCAGTGTCCTTGCTGAGACCCTCGCTAGATTGTTACAACACGGAACGCCAGAATAAAATTGAATTGAAAACAAATGAGAGGTTGCCCACTGCAGGTACTGTGTGAATGGGTCCCTCCATGACTTCCCCACACACAGGGCTGCTGGCCAGGAGCTCTGGGCTAAGGGGCTGGGCTGCTAATGGCTTTAAGCGGCGCTAATTGATCCGTGCAGTCACTGTAATTACGGAGCGGGATATGGTGGCAAAACACTGGCAGAGCATTAACTGCTGCGAAAGGAGAAATCCAAATCACGGCTGAATCGATCCTCAGGCAGCCAGCACTGACAGCCCCGGCCCTCAGCGCTGAGGATTTTCAATGCGCTGAGGTTTTCTGCAGGAACGTGCTGATTTCAGGAATATTTGATGGGAAGCAGGATGGCTGTTAGCTTTTTAAATCTACTTCTTTGCATTTTGCCTTCAATCCCAGGCTGAGGCACTGGGGGTTTGCCCCCGCTGCACTGAGCAGCCCCTAATCCAACAGGCCCAACAGAAAGCACTGGGTATCTTTGCAATTAATTAGCCTTAATGACAACGTCCAGCAGCATTAGTGCAGGGTGTTGCATGAGCCACAATGAAGAGCTGCTCTGTGCGTGCAACAGGGACCCATTCCCATCCTTTTCCTAATGCAACTCATTGATTATTCTAATTAAAACATGCTTTAGTAGGTACTTCTGATGAGGGGTGAGGGGTTGTGTGGAGCAGAGGGGGAATGGGACCAGCTCCCAGCTCCTGCCAGCGGACACGGGCTCCCAGCAAACACCTGAGGATGCAAAGTGGAATGAACAGGGGAATGAGAGGGGGTTTGGTCCGGGGACAGCGCTGGGAAGTGACAAGGTGCAGGAAGACGACATTGTTTTGCAGTAACCTCCCAACCTTCGTTAATACTGCTGTCACAGCGCCAACGTGCTGCCTTAATTAAAATGAATGGTACATGACAGAGCAATAATTCCATTATTTCTCCATGCTTGCACCTTCCTGTGTTTCATCCTCGAGGAGCAGGGGAGGGGGAGCAGGGGGCAGGGGTGCCAGGACCAGGGTCCCTGAGCAGCCAAGGATCCGTGACCTGCTGCTTCCAGTCAGGGACCTGGAGCCGACAGCAACGAAGATGCTCGGGGCTCCACGGCTGCTGATCCCGCCCGCACCCTGCACCGCTGCCACAGCAAATCCCTGCCCCAGCAGCCATGAGGGTCCACATGTGCCATCCATGCACGGACACACCGAGGGCAAGGAGGCCCCTGGAGCCATGAAGAGCATCCAGTACAGGGACAAACCCTTCCCTCCCACAATGAGCAGCCACAAGTAACAGACAGGCACGGACTGATGGTGTATCAAGGGTTTTGCTAAAATGCCTCCTTCAGAGGCTGTTCTTCCCCCTCCACACCTCTCCCTGCCTCTGTCCAACAGCATTCCCAAAAGACTAAACACCTTTGGTTTCCATGGCAGCCTGATTTTCAATGAGCATCCTTCAAGTCCTAACCGGAAAGAAAGTGTTTCATTAATGCATACAGGACACACTGGCATCTCCCCAGGGCAACAGGATCCTTCCCCCAAAACTAGCATCTTCTGCCCATAGTTGTTTTTTATTTTAGTGGATTGATGGACTGATGGAGCCATGGGAAGGGGCTGGACAGCTCTGCCACTGACTCACAGAGCTTGCTTAGAGAGGGAATTGGGCTGTTTTTGCTTGGGAGAAATTAAATAAATAAAGTTATGCTGAGCATTGGGAGGTGGCATGCAGAGCTTCCTTCAGAGTGGCTGCCTCCCCTCCAGCCCATCAGGGGTGGGACACTGACACTTCCCCAGCTGTCCCCTTCTGAGCTGTCCTCAGCTATATATCCTCCTGGATATCAATCTGCTGGTTTTAGTTTGCCTATTTCCATCCAGACGCCGCTTCTGTCTCCCGTTTAACACAAAACGAGCAGTTTGCATGCTCACAATTTGCCATTTCTTTTGGGTTTAGCCCCATTTAGTGGCTCTGCTAGGCAGATGGTGCCCAGAGCTGGAGAATGGGAAACTAAGGAACTAATGATTTGAAGCACGGCACTTCAGTCCTGCAGGATTTCATCAGAAAGGGTCAAAGGACATTCCCTCCAGCCCAGGGGTGCCAGGACAGGATGTGTTTGCTACGTGATGTCCAAATAAAGTAACCATTAAGCAGAACAAGTGACATTTTTTCGCAGAGGATGCCTGGGGGAGCATGCAGAGGATGCACTAAGGCAAAGCAACCCAACCTTCACTAGCCTGGAACCTTTCAAAGGTTTTTAAGAGACCCCAGGTCAGGGCACAGCTTTGGCCCTGGCTTTTCCCAGCCCAGAGGATAATTGCCGTCCAGCCGTGACGTACCCTTCTGCTGACCCCACCGGGGTCCCAGCCACCCTCCAGGGTCTGGCAAGGACAGATATATGGCTGGACCTCAGGGGGCTCCTAAAAGCAGGGCACACCAAAACAATACAGCTTTGTTGGAGGCAAAGGGGGAACGACGGCGCGGTCAGCCCTGAGTGCTGCCGCAGGATTTACTGCCCACAGATGGGATGGTGGTTGTGGATGATGCACCAAGCATCGCCCTGGGGCAGCCAGGGGAAAGGGAGCTGGGAAAATGACACAGCATTTGGTTTGGGCTTTGGTTTGTATGTGCAGCATCATCCTTAGCTGCAGCAGAGGCTGCTCTCCGGAGACCAGGATTTGGGAAGTCTCAGGTGGGTCCAATGCTTGGCTGAGGTTCCCTGCTTGAACTCATTCCCCCTCCTGCTGGGATGTCTAAATCCAGAGCTTGCAGAGCTGAGCTGAGCCCCAGAGCAGGGTTTGCCCCCAGGGAGGTTTCATCACCCTACCCTGGGAGGAACCGGCCCGTGTGGATTCCAGAATCTCAGAGAGACCTGGACCTGAGTCCTCCATCCCTGAAAGAAAAGCCACACCAGAAGCATGTATTTATCCATCATATTTATCCAATATAGGGACACACTAAAGAGCCTATCCATGCACCAAGGGGCAGTCAAAGAGCACCAAAGGTAAACGCAGACAAAGACGCTGCAAAGGACACCGCTGAGATAAAACACATTATTTCTTAGAATATCATCTAATAAGGTTAAATTAAGCATGTAACAACTGCCCACCTTAGCACCTCCCTCTCAACTTCTTTTGAGAGGACACACTTCATTAAGACTCAAAATCTTCAGACATACCAAAAAAAAAATCCAACTCAATACATTTTGTCTTGTCCACTGCTAATAAAGCCTTTTGCATTGAATGGGGCTTTTTAACAGAGAAAAGCAACTTTTCCTAATCCTTCTGCAAAACCAGGGCAGTTTTCACAGCCAAATTTCAGACCAGCCTTGCAGTTCTCTGACTATCCCTGCTCCACCAGTCTGAGGCATTTCCACAGCACAGGGCAACCCATGAGCCCTCACAGCAAAGACTCTGATGCTTCCTTGAGGCAGCTTTCTGCCAGGAGAGAAAACCCATTAGAGCTCCCAAGAGCAGAAACACGTTGGAAGCCAGCAACATTTTTAAATGAATATTCATAAATTATTTTGCTACATAAACAATATTAATATCACACCTTCCACCTTCAAAAGCCTATTGCAGGCAGGGACTCATTAAGACCCCAGCAAAGACCACTCGCAGACTTTCAGTTACATGGAAACTCAGAGACTTTATTAAACACAAGCAATATATTTATTTTAATAGAGTACAAAGCCTGGATTTGGCCACCCTAAAACACCACTCAGAGCACAGAATCTCCAAATAACCCGATCAAACAAGGCTAATGTGTGCAATATATCTTGGGTGAGTAATATACAGCCACATTTCCTGCTCCATTTACCCAGTTTTAACTACACCTGACCTACTCTTATCCTAATAGAAAACGGCTGCTCTTCTCATTGCCTGTCCTCCACACATGTTTTTCTGATAATGACCAAAACTAAATCACTTCCTTTTCTCCTAAGTGCTGGGCACCAGCTGTCTTGTGACATTTAACTATAACAAGTCCTTCTGCAGGACCTCCAGGTTAGTTCCTGGGGCCCTGGACCTCCGTCCCTGTGTCCTGTCTCCATCCTGCATCCGGGCATCGGAACTAAGGCATTAGGTGAAGTGCTGGGTTCTGCACTTGAGTCACAACAACCCTGTGTGACCTGACAGGCTTGGGAAGAGTGGCTGGAATGCTGCCTGGTGGGAAAGGACCTAGGGATGCTGGTTGACAGCAAACATGAGCCAGAGTGTGCCCAGTGGGCAAGAAGGCCAATGGCACCTGGCCCATACCAGCAATAATGTGGCCAGCAGGACCAGGGCAGTGATTGTCTCCCTGTTCCGGGCACTGCTGAGGCACCTCCAGTCCTGGGGGCAGTTTTGGGCCCCTCACTCCAAGACAGACAATGAGAGTCTGGAATGTGCCCAGAGAAGGGAACGGAGCTGGGGAAGGGTCTGGAGCAGCTGAAGGAGCTGGAGGGGCTCAGTCTGGAGAAAAGGAGGCTCAATTGGACTCAGTGCAGCAAGCACAGTGCATGGGTTTGTGCCTGGGTGAGAGGTTCTCCCAAACCTGCAAGCATCACCTCACAGAGCAGGTTCAGCTTTGGAAAGGAAAAAATCTGCTTCCAGCAGTGTTTTCACCCCCCGTGGAGCTTAGCTCGTAGTGATCCATTGAGGTGGATTTAAAGCTTCCTGAGCAGCATGTTTAAATGGCCAATTTGACCAGAAAATGTGCTTGATTCACAAGCGCTGGCTGCGTTCCTCCAGTGCTGAGAAATCACGGCTATATTTCATTATTGTTACTAATTGCTATAAAGTATTATGGGGAGGCGATGGCACAGACAGAAAGAAATATAAACCATTTGCAGTCTATTGAGCCCGGAGAACACTTCCCAAGCTTGCTTAGGGGTGCAGAAATCAGTGCTCGGTGCAAATAAATGAGCAAAAGCATTTTCCGAAGGAATTAGCGCATGGCACGAGCAAATTGCAGCAATTGTGTCTCTTCTTTCTAAGCACTGAATTGCCTCTATAATTCCCCATCATTTAGTTGCATAAATCTTGCACAAATAAACCGGTAATTTGCATATGCACAGAAAAGAAATTATAGAAACACAAGGAAAGATGTTATATTTTTCCTTCATGAGCTGGAAATAAATATGCATTGCTTACTGCCTAAGCTGTGTTTGGCCCAGCTCAGAAATAAAAATTTAGGAAACCCTTTAATTTTCAATAATAAATACATATCAGAGCATGAAAAAAATATAATTTGTGGCATATGGAAGCCACAAGTTTCTGGGTTGTTGCATCATGAAGAGCGACAGCAGAGCCGTGTGTGCATGCAGAGGATGCAGCATGATCACAGCATCACAGAATCCTAGAACAGTTTGGGTTGGGAGGGAACTAAAGATCAGCTGGTTCCAACCACCTGCCACAGGCAGGGCCATCTTCCACTAGACCAGGCTGCTCTAGACCATGGGTCATACCAATGTCTTCATGACCTTAGCCAAGGGATGCAGCTCACCAGAGCAGACAGGAAGAGCGATGCAGAGGGGTGAATGCAGCTGCCTCTGGTGCAGCTCAATCAAGCACTTACTGAAATAAATGCAGAGGCTCTTAGGGAAGCAAATCTCTCTTGAAGACAACACCTCCTTTATGCATCATCTTGATTTTCAGCCACGAAATGCCTATATTTGTTGTGATTTCTATGGAGGACTCAGAGGTTTCACCACTACAGAAATCCCAGGATCAAGGTTGGAAGCAATTGAATTATATCTCTAAATTATTGAGCCATAACGCACCGTCTGGCCTTAGACTCCACCTGGACCAAGGCACCAGTGGGCAGCAGGGGTAGGAGCAGCTCTGACTGTTTGTCATGCTGGTGGAGGCTTCCCAGAGGAGCAAAATAGCTGTTTCCGATTAACTCCCCGTGTGACTGATCTCATTCTGGAATAAGAGGGTGTTATTCCAAAACACCATAATCCTCTTCCAAATGACTTAATCGCATTTGGAATAATGTGCTTTCCTTCCAAAACATTCATATAGGAAAAAAATCGGGGGTGAAAAAAATCAATCAGAAACAGCCCTTTGGAATAACACCTCGTGCAGAAGAGTTCTCAGTGGGGGCACGCGATACCGCACTGGTTTACAAAGATTTAATAAATCCCCACTTGCAGTAATTCCTGCAGGCTGGGAGAGCAGCATGACTGAGAGGCACAGGGCATCTCCCCTTCTTCACTCCAAAGCTATGGAACTCCAAAATGATCCCACTATGCACTGGTACCTCAGGCACTCACCCATGTCCCTTGTGCTCCCTATGGACCATATATGGCTGGAGAGTTGCCGCAAACCCACTGCTCAGGGATGGTCAGTCAGGCCAAGTTGGAAAGTTAAAGAAGGTAGGAACACCCAGACTGTGTCCCAGGAGAAGGTGCTACCAACATCTATTGACTCCTACCCAGGGCCCTGCAGCCCTTCTCTCTCTCCCCTCTGTATCTCCCACCCCACTGGGGTAGGAGGATCCTCGTGTCAAGGAGGAGAAAGAAGCAGCGACTTGGATGAAAGCACGAGCTCTCACATCTTTCATCCATTAACTAATCATTCCTCCTGCACAACACATGTGCCAATTCATCATAGGTGATCAATACCTTCCTTGAGGCCCCAGGATGATGAACGTCTCTGCTGATATTCAAATGACCTTGAGAGAACAGGGGCAGCTCCCTCAGGCACAGGTCAAAGTGCCAAGATGAAGCATCATGTAAGATGATACATGGTCCCAAAATCTCTCTAAGGCACAGAGAAATGCTTTTTGCTTAAAAAGCTTCTTCAGAACCACAAACGAAGATTGTATGTGCTGCAGAGGCTGAAAGATGATGCTGGACCAAGTAGACCTGGATTTTGTGTACCAGGCTGGAGCAGAAGGCTGTGACAGCCACCTGCAAAAGAGCAATGTAGTTCCATTCTTGTTATCTTGCTCTGGGCTTAGGGTCAATTCATGGCATCTCTGTGTAGAGTTAGAGATGGAATCACAAGCTGGGACCTCCATTCTTCACAGAGACCAAGAGCTGATGTGCTCCTGTGTGGCTCCTCTCTCAAGTGCAGTCCCTTGCTCAATGCCTAAGGCAGGGAGAGGACCAACTCGCTCCCTCTCCAAATCACTTGTCATCTCACCAGCAGGTCCCAGGAACTGACATCCTCCTGCTGCCTTCAGCTACAGCTTTCCCCTCTGCCCATATCCAGCAATTAAAATAAACCCCAGCCCCACTTCACATGCACTGCAAACCAGGCTCAGCCCTGTGGGCTGCCCATGTATTACATACAACATGTAGGGTTTATTTTTCTCAGAAGAAAAAAAAATATAACCAAAGATAACTAAAGCAGCTCCCCACCTTCAAGAAACTGAAAACCAATCCTTTAGGACAGCTGTCTGCCCTGCAGAGCTCCACATTTTGCCCCAAAAATAACTGAAAGAAATGCTGAGAACTGGCAACGCTCCTACAGTAGTTGTTTGCGTGATTTAGGTTAAAAATAATTGCTGTCCAGGCTTATCTGCCTGACATAAGTAATTAGATCACAGAGTACTTATAAGCTGCCATTTCCTATGAGCATATTTTAACATGGCCTTTATCATTTGACCTTTATATCTGCAGAGGCTTCATCCGCTCCCTGCCGCTGTGATGGATTTATTTTTGAAGATTGGGCTCAGGCTTGCCAGTCCTCGGGCAAGGATGCAGCACAGGAGACAGATTACAGCCCCAGCAGCTTCTGCAGCGAGGAGAGAGCCTCTTTATGAGGAGATGTGCCAGACCTGGACCCTGCCACAGCTCCACCAAAATTAATCTCAATAGTTAAATTTATTGTTTGCACCAAAAGAAATAATAATTGATGGGCACTGGAAAGGGTCAGGCAGTGTGGAGCTGGTAGAATATGGCAACACACCACTGAAAGGAAATGGTCCTTATCATATGAGATATATACAGTAATCTCATATATTCATAATTTAAAAAAAAAAAAAAATTCATGCCTTTTCTCCCCAAAAATGGAGAAGTGTGGTGATCCCAGCTTGTGCATCTCCAAAGCAGGAGATGTGCTTCCTGGCTCATGGGTGAAGCTGCCCCGTGACTCTCAAAGCTCAGAGGAGGCCAAAAGCAAAATGTTAAGAAGAAAAGAACCCAAGAGAATAGATCTCTGTCCCTATTTTCAGTCACAAGAACAGGTACAGGGAGACACTGATCCCATGCACAACAAAACCAAAAGATAAAGAGCAGGGACTTGAGTCCCCCATAGACGAACAGCTCTGAGTATATTAAAAAACCCCAAACAAATCTAACACAACATCAACTACTTTCTTTCTGCTTTTATGAAACCCAGACTTGGGTAGGTTCCCTCTTCCCATCAGCATCCCTTGAGAAGCAACTTGACTTTGCTGGAGTTGTCAGATTTGTAAAATAAGATATTTCATTTTTACACCTCACTCAATTATTTTATGAAATCTATTTTCCTTTTAAAAGATATTTTGAAACTTCCCTCATAAGCGATGGATTTGGTTTTCTTTTATTGTCTGAACTTCCTTAATGATGTAAAGACCCTAAATTTGAAGGGATTTAATGTTTGCAGAGCCTTTAAATGTCTCCAGGTATGGAAATCTTGTCCCTCTCTTCAAGCAGATAAAGTGAGAACCTGGGGTCGGAGATATTTTGGGAGAATACACAGACTAAGAGGTTGCCTTCTTTAGGGGACCAGGCTGAAAATCCTGGAAGCTGCCAGTCAGGTACTTTCTGCTGAGTTTCAAATTATGAAGCAGAACAATAATGCTGAGTCTCACCTCCATCTGGCAATGGTGGGCCCTCTCCTATCCAGATTCTCTAGCACTCCACACCTTTGCAGTAGGTGGAAAAGCCAACAGGCTTGCCACTGGTAGGACACGAGGTGATGCTGCACCACCCATTCAACCCCAGTGCTCCCTCCTCATCACATCTCGAGCAAGCCCCCAGTCCATTTGCTGTGGTTTTCTGCTGGTAGCTTGAGGGGGATTTGAGGAGCTGAGAAGGACCATCAGTCCCATGTAAAAGCCAGGGCTGCTTTAGATGTCTAACTGCTTTCAGAAGTAGTACAGATGGGAACAGCTGCTGCAAACCAGAGCTGTTTCCCATCAGGTAGGCAAAGCCAAGGGTCTCTTCCGAGTTCCACAGAAGTTTGTCTCATCTGTAAGTTTTAAGGGGAGGCAGAATATCTCTT
Source organism: Notiomystis cincta (assembly GCA_013398075.1). Lineage (NCBI taxonomy): Eukaryota > Metazoa > Chordata > Aves > Passeriformes > Notiomystidae > Notiomystis > Notiomystis cincta. The sequence continues at coordinate 238,497 of VZRX01016592.1, read as the reverse complement.
AATAGGATTTCAGGACCGGTTTATCTATCAAGGATAAAATCCCACAATGAGAGATTATCCCTGTGTTCTCTGAAGGAGAGAGCACAAGATTATCCTGAAATGAAGCTTGTTTCTGTTGAGGTAATGAGAGATAATTAGTAACCCCCTTTGCATAGCTGGGTGACCCAGAGAGCACTCCCAAAGTAGAAAAGCAGCAGCATTTCCAAAGGGAAGGAATCCAATTGACGTGGACTCAATCTGAAAGAAAAACTTCTGGAAAGGATCAGGGCAAGGCCATGAATTTATGAAGTAGTTGTTCGGCTGACTCTAATTTTTAAAGCATTATTATCCTTTTAGCAGGGCTGTCGGGTAGATGGGAGCCAGAGCCAGTGTGATGAAGAGCAGCTGAATAGCGATTTGCAGCAATTCCTCCTGCCTTCCACACTTTTTTCCTGCAGAGCAGCGAGCCAAATTGCTTGTAACCAGCTTACTGCAGCCTGAAATTCTGCAAAAAGGGAAATTCCTGGGCTGGTGGTGCGAGGAATGAAGAAAGAAAATGAAAAAGGAAGAGAAACACCAATGGCAGGTCCTGAGGTCCACTGACATTCTAAAGCCCAAAGCCAGACAGGTGTCAGAAACATTTACTTTGTATTCTTGGAGATCCTTGCCGGACTGACCCAAACAGGGCAAACCAAAGAGCCATTTCTACAGATTGAAATGCATTTTGTATGCCCTCACAGCAAATCCTCATCTTGCTCACAGCTGTATCATCTGCATTTCTCCAACAAAAGCAGCCCAGTGGGATGCAGCACCCCTCTAACCTTCCAGGTGCTCAGAAGCCACCTTCCAAGTAATGCAATCAAAATAATCCAGCTAAAAGCTTTTCTTCTGGCCTAGGCTGACATGAGTTGTTTCTAATAAAGCTAAAGCTATGTGGGACAACTAATGGGGGCTTATTAGTACAGGCAATGGACTATTCAATCATCCATATAGAGAAACTAATGGGGATTGATGGCCAAAATACAGGACAAGGATTTACCTCTACATAAACAGCTGATAGGCTGGTGATCAGATTAATCTTAGGTATTAATGGGGAAAGTTCATACCTGGCTAATAAAGAGATAAACAAAATATGTGGAAAATAGCATCACTGGGTCCCTGGGGGGTTTAATGTTATTGCTGTGCCAGCAGCTGGGTTTCCAGAGATGTTCACCTTTCCAAACAGCACTGGTTTGGGAGTGAGTTAGAAGATGGTATAACCCAAGATGATGGAAGAAAGCAGCTGGAAAACCTCTGGATGAACCTTTGCACTTAGTAAGAGTAGGTTTAGATTAGAGGTTAAGATGAAATTCTACCCCGTGAGGGTGGAGAGGCACCAGCACAGACTGCCCAGGGAAGCTGTGGAAGCCCCATCTCTGGAAGCATTTAAGGCCAAGCTGGAGGGAGCTCTGAGCAACCTGGTCTAGAGGAAAATGTCCCTGTCCATGGCAGGGGAGTTGGAACTGGGTGATCATTGATCATTAAGGTCCCTTCCAACCCAAAACTATTCTATGATTCTATGGTCCTTTTTTATTTAAACCACCTTGCATACAATCCTACCTTTTCCTGCTTCATCTCCTCCCTTCAGCAAATGCTTACCAAGATTTTTCTGAAACCCAAAATGTTTATACCTTTGTCCTAGAGCTGAGGGATGAATTGAGTGATTTGCTGAGCTGAAGGAAGGGCATGGTCACCTCTGGGGCTTCTAAGTCTTTTCCCTGCAGCAAACCATTCCTTGATCTCCACCCTCCCATTTCCTTCCCTTTGAAAGGCCTCTGACCGGATCACAGATGGCAATTCCTATGTGACAGATCCTAATGTCATTATTGATGATAAACCAGATGTCCAGGGAGACATAATGCTCCTTTTAATCCAAAATTCATCACGAGCCTCACCTTTGTAGTTTAGGGTGAGTGCAAAGGTATCTTCTTGGGAAAGGGCTGGGGCCACACATTTTTTTCCTCTTGCCTCAGTTTTCTTTTGCACAGGGTGGCTGGAAGTGACTAAACCAGAAACCAATTGGGTCTTGTTCTCAACAGCAGCATCATTAAAATGCTACAAAAATCTCTCTTCAACTTTACAAGGGCCTGGGAAGGGACATACTGTATGTGACAGTGTGTGTGAACCTCAAGCCATTACAACATGCTGCTCCTGCTCCATTTTGGGTACATAATTCCTAGTCAAGAAAGAAAGAATTCCTGTTTCGGGTTATGGAGCACTCCTGACTCCTAATGTATCAGTCTGTCTCCTGCCTCTCAGCTAAATATGACATATTTTCCCATAGATTAAGTGTTGTATAGCTGTCCTGCTATAAGCCACTGGACGAAAAGGGAATGACATGGGATCAGCAAAAGCGGGAGATGCAGTGTGGACCACAGCTAGTTAGCAGCAGGTAAAACACCACAGGTGACTTGTTCCCACTAATACTTTAAAACAAGAGCTCTCATGCTCATTATCTCTCTTGGAGACAGGGAAAAAATCCCAACAGCCTTTGTGGCAGTGAAGACAAAGCTTTGCTCAGTAGGAGATGTTCTATATGGCATAATGTATGCCGGGAGCAATCCCGGTGTTTTATGGGCCCGCTTAGTGTGAAGTGCAAAACAGGCTTGGGGCTGAGGCTGCATTATTCATGGGGAACCTTAAATATTTCAGTGTGAGGCTGAGGTAGGGAACAATGTAACAACAGCATATTGTCCTCTTTCTCCCTCTAAAATCACTGTTTGTGTTTAAGAAGGCAAGCGGGGAATCTTTCCCTTTCAGTGTAATGCCATGCACTGACACATCCCAGGGAAAAGCAGGATAGCAGTGAGGCAAACCCCACAGCCCCTCCAAGGGAGGGGGAATTGCCCCACCACCTCCCAGCTCCCAAGGAAACATCAGTTCTGTCTTCAGAAAAGGAACAACTCAGTGCCTGGTATGTATTTTTGGAGATGATTCGCCAGTTCTGTGCGTGAAGGGACACATCAGCAGGTGGGTGTGCGGTCAAAGAAAGTTTCTGGCAGCTTTTCCCCCTCGAAGCAGCAGAGTTATTTCCACACATCTCTCCTGTATACGACTTGCTTGATCAGAAGCAATGGCTGGTTCGAAGCAGGGCAGTGGGAGTAACCCGAAATTGCAATGTTTGGGGTAATGTGGTCAGAGCAGCGGAGGGCAGAGGCAGGTGAGGAGGCAGAGCTGCCTGTGCGCAGATCCGCTGCTGCCACCAGCCGGCAACTGGAATCCAGCACAGGGCCTCTCCCGGGGACGAGAGCTGAAGCAGACACAACACACACCACTTACGCCAAGCTCCTCCTTGGCTGTTTTCACCGAGAAGAGGCATCCTTGGGCCCAAAAAAGAGCAACACAGCAGATGGGATGCTCAGACGCAGGGGAAAGCTGGACCTCTCCAGGCAAAATTTGCCTTTAAATGCTGCTTCATCCTCTCAAACACTACAGAGATGAGAGTCACAGAAGCTCAAGGACAAGCCTCACTGTATGCCAGGCTGGATATTTTCGGAGCTCAGCAGAAGGGAGATCACTCTGGCAGCTCCTTATGTACTGTTCACACAGAGCTGAATTTGGAGCAGAGCTTCAGAGTCCAGTCCCCTTGCAGACAGCCTGAGTCTTGCTATTTATCCCTACAGCTCTAGTCTGGAGTTAAGACTCTGGTGCAGAGTGAGGTTTGGCCAAACTTCAGATAACCAGTTATTTCAGATAACATGATTCTGGCCAGAGCTACACGAGATTCCAGACCTTTCTCACTTCTGTTTCCCTTCCTGCAAAGATAAATCTTGGCAGCTGTCTCTTGCATGAAATAAAACAGAACCAGGTCCCCACATCTGACACAGCTGAAGCGCAATAAAATCCCTGTTTCTGCTCTTTTTGGAACCATCAGAAAGAAACTCAAGTGACTTCTCTGACAGTGAGAAATCCTGAGATTTTGGGTTCAATGTTTAAACTCACCCATGTTCCTTCTCAGCTTAGATCAAGGTTCATAGCCAGAAATTCACACTCCACAGCCACAAAACCTTACACTAGTCCACTGTATCAGTTTATCTGTGACTTGTTACATGTGCTGTACTTCCTTCATGGAGTCCTTTGCATCCAGTCCCTTCCAAAACAAAGCTGCACAACTTTTCCTTTGAAATCAGCCCTCCTAAGGTGGGGAGACACAGGGCTCAAATATTTCTCAGGTAACAGCCCTTTATTTGCCAAGAGAGGTTGCTGCCTCCAGGACAACTGTTGTACATCGACAGGTCTCCTCCTACAAGGTTGATATGATCACTTTGCAGACTTCCTTTTTGTTTACATTAACTGATAATTAACAGGCACAGCTGTTGCATTTTTTAAGAAGATGTAAAAGGCAGAAATTGCTGTTAAGGACTGGGTACAACCTGCACACATCTCATGCCAGAGCACTCAGCTTTCTCCAGCAAGAGCGGTCCTGAGAGCCAAAGCCTGATGCAGCCCCTGCGCTGCCCTGGGTATTCCCATATCATTTATCTCCTTGGCAAAGCTGCAAAGCTCTCATTTGGGAAGTTGGGAAGAAGCAATAGGTCCCCCCTTTGCTGCAGGAATGTCCCTGCAGACCCACAACCCCTCGAGCCATGACACAGGTGCAGCACAGACATTGGGGGTGCTGCCACCCCCAGCTCCCGCCAGAACTGACCCAGAGCCTCACTCCTGACCTGGCTTGGATTGGAGTCCATGACCTAGAGGTGAACTGCTCTATATCCCATATCCAGTCTCCCACTGAGTTTATTTTCTGGTGTGGCAGATCAAAGACTGCTGTAAGGAGAAAATCTATCAAAGGCTCAGCACCCTAACATAGATCCAGCTCGCTTTTATGTTTACTTTTAACAAGCATAGTCCTTCCTATTGTTCAGCAATCACTTTAAAATGGACAATTATCAGATTTCCCTATTAATGGGAAAAGTCAGGCAATCATAAATCTTAAAACATGCTACTATCTGCAAACTGCATGTAACACATTATGGAGAAACCAATCTGTGGAGGAAAGCTATTACTAAGTGACCGTGTCTTGGCTCAGCAGCTTGTTTTAATTTCAGCAGAGGATCCCCTGTGCTTCCCAGCATCCAGCAGCACTGTTCTTCCTACTGCTTCCCTGTAAGCACTGTAAAACTACAGTGTTGGCCCTGCACTGCAGCAATTCAATGCTGCAAACAACAAGGAGAATCACTGCATCTAAGACAACTGCCAGCCCCTCGCTGTATCTGCCTTGTCTTTCATCCCATTCAAGAATGGTTTGGGTAGGAAGGGATCTTAAGTATCTTCCTGTTGCACCCCATGGCCATGGACATGAACACCTCCCAGTAGGCCATATTGTACCCAACATGTTTGGAAGAAGTGAAAAGTTCTTTATTTCCCCTATATAGTGACCAACACAAAGCTGAGCCTGGACTCAAGTGACTGGTGGACACACTGCCTTTCAAGTCCTGCCAACAGGGAGCAAAAGAAGAAGGGCACATAGACCAAAAGATACAGGTTGGTCTTGTGGATAAAGCAGCAGACTGTCATTCAGGAATTCCCAGGTGGGATTCTGGTCCTCTCCATCAGAAAGGGTTGGAATCTAAAGTAGCCATGAGGACAAATCTAAGTTTTGCTACAGTTTACAAGTGGCTTTGAGTTAGTTGCTTAACCACCCTCAGTTCCCATTCCCTGTGCTAGCTGTGATTCTTGTGCCCATTTACTGGGATGTCCCATGAATTATCTGGTATTTGGGAAGCTCTTAAATCTATATAACTCACATGTAACAATTAAATGTGATCCTGCTTTTAGATCAGAACAACAATAACTCAGAACTGAGCACATTTTGTTTTGATTTTCTAAGACTGTCTGAATTCACTGAGACAAGTGACAAAGAAATATGATTCACCATATTCATGACTACTTCCAAAATGGTTTACTTTAATCTGAGCAATTGGAAAAACGTTAAAGGCAAAACTGCTTTACCCAGCTGACTTTAAAAGGTTGTTTTATTCCACATTTCTGTTTCCAATAAACATCTCAGGATAAAAACATCCCCTGCAGCAGATCTGTGCAAAGGACAAAAAGGCGTTAAATCCAAAGTGGGGGCGGGTGGAAGAGATAAATAGTTTACTCCTATTATCTTTACCATATGTTCTATTCCAAGTGGATACACATAAACAGCATGCAATCTTCAAGCTCAGCTTTAGACTCTTTGAAGTGACCTGACCATACTACTGATTTATTTCAAACTAACCTTTCTCTTTGAACCTTAGGTCAAGGTTAATTCCATAATAAAACATACCTTATACAGCTGGCTGTTCCAGTGGTGCTAGCAAGGAACGAAGCCCTCAGTCATAAGCATTTGTTTCACTGAGTGTGGTATTGTATTTCTATTTTCCCTTCCCTGTATTAATTTCCTTCACAGACCCTAGTTAAGGGGAAAAAAAACCTCTTTTCCGGTCCATGAGATCAATTTTAAACACACTGGAATTAAATGAAGACATTTAAGCCACATTTCTTTGCTGAAATGCATCCGCCAACACCAGAAACTATTTTTATTACAGTCTATGTTTAATAATCAGATCCTCAATTTCATAAGAAGCCACACAGCTACGTTATTCAAACTCCTGCACTGGCAACGACCCTTTCAATATCTTTTACAAAACCATCTTTGCACTGAATCACAGCAAATCACCAAGGACAGCTTTTCTATCTAGGAAAATAAAGTGGGTAAAGAGAAACATGTTTGAAGGGCCCTTCTCAAAAAATCAAGACAGCTCCTTGCCAGTGCCCCAGCCAGACTTGCCTGCCTGTAGGTATCAAAGAATACCAAGCAGGGGTGCAAAGGTGTGGGAGAAAGCTTGGAATGTGGGATACAGTCACTAAGAAATGCTGAGGTGCACAACATATTGCTCAAGCATTGCTCATTTGGTTGTTTTAAAGAGGATGGGAAAGAAGCTTTTGAATTTCAGCCTCCAGCCCACAGCACACACTCACAGCATTTAATTAAAAAGCAGCAACACCAAAGCTAAACCAGCAGCTGTTCCACATTTCTCCTGACTCCAGAGCCTTGCCAACACGGTGCCTCTTGGAGCTGTTGGGAGATGGACAAGTAGAAACCTTTGTTCGGGTTGGGGGTTTCTGCAAGGCACAGGTTGGAAAAGCTTATCTGCTGTAGCTAATCCTGAGGGGAATTGTGCTTCCCCTCCAAAGGAAGGATGATGTTATCCAAGCTTATCCTCCCACATTTTGCAGGCCTGAGTCTACAGTGGTTGATGTTCAGGATCACCAGCACACCAAGAGGCACCTCCCCTACAACAGCCCCAAAAGTGTTCAGTGCTTCATCTCTGGCTTAGGGGCAGCTTTGTAAAACAGGGTTTAACCCAATATTAAACGAGTTTGAGCAGGCAGCATTGATACAGCAAACTTGTTACCTCATCAATATCTGTCACTGCCGACCGCAGCTGAGCTCGCCGGAGTGGAAGCACCATCCATTTGGAATCCCAACGGCAGGCATCAGTTTTGGATCAATGCCCTCAGAATCTCCATTAACTATTACAGTGCCAGTGATGGTTTAGATCTGTTTTGGGTTAATTCCTTTAAACTGGAACAAGGCCACAGAAGGTCTTTCACTGCATTTTGACTCTCTTAGAGTAATATAAGAAGTGCTGGTACAGGAACCCCAACATCCCCAGAACTGATGTGGTTCCAAGGATGTGGTTCCTTCTGCATCTCCATTCCCATTTCACCACACTGTCTTTCTCTTCCAGCTTTTCCTCAGGGACTATAGCCTATTACCCTCTCCTTAATCACATGCCAGAACACCCCATTCCTCACACCAGTGCCCTGCATGTCCTGTTCTCCACCTCATGCTGTGTCCCAAAACCACAGCCCCAGGCATGCTGTGAGGTAAAAGATACAGCATGCAGAAATTCCCAAACAAGAGACACACCTTTTGCTACATGGAGTGTCTTTACCTGTCCCACAGACATCAAGAGCAATACTCCCCCTCCTCCCTATAACACAGTAATTGGTATCTTAAATGAGGGCACTGGAATTATATCAGTTCAAAAGCTCAAATTAACAATGTAAATTCCACCCAAACGCATTGAAAGAGACATCTCTACCATTTTCTAATCTTCTTTAACAGGCACCAAAAAATATTACATCTAATGATTTATTAGTGAATGAAATCAGCCAATTAGACAGCCAAGGACTGATTTTTCAAAAGGATTGCACAGAACAATTTAATATCATGGGAGATAATAAACATGTCCTGAGCTGGATCACTGAATGATGTCGCTAACAGCCTGTCAGAGATATCAGATATTTACAGCAGAATAAGGCACCACATCAGATAAAGTAAAATACATCCTCTCAAGGATATAGAAATATGGAAAGGAATCACTCCAGCTGCATTTCAAGTCTGGGTAATTTCCATAACTCCTGACAAAAGGCTTTGTGTGGTGCTAGTTCTCTTCTTAAGGCACCCATCCATGCTGGTGGCACATAGGAGACCCTCTGGAGCAAGCAAGTTGAAAAACAGCACAGACCTCACAGACTGGACAATGTTTTAAAGATAGAAACATGTACAGGTATCTACTAAATTGGGTAATGTAAACTAAAGGCACCTTTAAAATAATTTTGTCTACATGTTACCATTAAATATGTCAGACCTAACAGAGTATTTGTGCTGTCCTAGAAGTGATGGCTTCCTATTGCAGCCTTTTTTGATGAAGCTGTTATAGAAAGATGCTCTTTTTTTTTTTTATAAACTAGTAAAAAGCAAGTAAAAAAAGTTACAAGTCAATTCAATTATATATATCATTGTGAAATATCTTAAAATTTAAGGCAGTTGTGCACAGGCTATGATCTATCTGGTTCTATCCATAACTTTGAAATCTCATCATTATTAAATGTAGTCAGAATTATTAAACATTTCAAGCCATTCAAGTGGATGAGTACAAATAGGAATTCTGCCCTTGGGAGTGAAGTTCCCTTTTTTTTTGCTTTGATACCAGTTTTCCCTTAGACAGGATGTAACACAGCTGGTGTTCCTGTTCAGGAAGGCTGCAAATTGCAGCTCCAGTTACCTCTGAAGATCCAGCTATGAGAGCCTAATAACAGGTATTCACAACTGACCTTAGCATTTTTCTGAGCATCTGTGCAGTGCCTGGATCAATTACTTCATGGATATGTACAATATCCCTCCTGAATGAAGAAACCAAGAAAGGTCTTAGAAAACATCCAATATTGCTTTACATTTCCAAAATTTTACTTAGGACACCAACAGCATTTGGATTGAGGAGACTTCTACCCTGATAATGGGAACCCTAAGACATTTTGGGACTGGAAAGATGCTTCATTATCATTCACACCACACCAGCATTCCAGCGAGGAACACTGAGCCTCAATCTCAGGCAACATAGTGAATGCAACCTGATGAAGAGGTTCAATTAAAAAGTGAATTTCTCTCCTTTAATCCTGCAACACCAGCATGCAGAGATGACTCAAACAAACCTGGATTCTTCCTCGAGACTACAAGTTTGGATGATAAAGGGACTTGTTAAGTAGTAATGACATCTACACATTTTTGACTTAAGTAAGTCTATTAAAATTAGAGCTACATAAAATCAAATTTGACACAAAAAGCACTCTCCTTGGATGATCCTTCTGGTTAATCTGCTGTTCCACATGAATGCAATGCCCATCCTGAGAGTTTGCATCTGCGAAGCCCCAGCAGTTGAGGGCAGGGGCCTGGGATCCTCCTGATGCTGTGCAGAGGATGAGGCACAAGCTATCTGACATGGCTACAGTGCAACTAACACACTGTCACTGTCCCCTGCTTTGAGGTCCTGATGTGCTTGCACTGGGGGTACAGAGAGCTGGGATCCCCCTCCACATCCTCCCTGCCTCATGGGCCATGGACCTGACTTGCTCTACACCTGAGGTGAAGGTCAAATTTTTTCCTCCTGACCCATAATCCCTTCCAGTCTCTGAGAAGAAGATGCAATTGCTCCCTTTACCCCGTCCAGGTCACTACCCGAGAAGACAATGCTGTTGTATGCTGTAGGCCTCTCACAGTTTCCACCTGAAGAGAAAGCACCATTCCCCCCCATACCCCTCTCCCAGTCTCTATCTGTGAGGGTGATGCCATCTCCCCCTGTATCCCTCCTCCAGTCTCTACCTGATGGCAAGGTGGCATTCCCATCTATACTCTTCTCCAGGCCTCCTCCTAAGGGGAAGCTGTCATGGTGCGCTGTACCCTTCTCGTGATCAACACCTGAGGCGATGGCGCCATTTTCCCACTGCATCTCTCTCACAGTCTCCTCCTGAGGGGAAAGCACCATTCCCTCCTCACACTCTTCAGCTCACTACATGAGGCAAAGGTGCCATTCCCTCTTGTACCCCTTTTCCAATCTCTACCTGAGGGCAAGGTGCCATTCCTATCTATACCTTTCTCCTGGTTTCTCCGTGAGGGGAAGCTGTACCCTTCTCATGATCAACACCTGAGGCGATGGCGCCGTTTTCGTACTGCATCTCTCTCACAGTGTCATCCTGAGGGGAAAGCACCATTCCCTCCTCATACCCTTCTTCGGGTTATTACCTGAGGTAAAGGTGCCGTTCCCTCTTGTACCCCTTTTCCAATCTCTACCTGAGGGCAAGGTGCCATTCCTATCTATACCTTTCTCCTGGTTTCTCCGTGAGGGGAAGCTGTACCCTTCTCATGATCAACACCTGAGGCGATGGCGCCGTTTTCGTACTGCATCTCTCTCACAGTGTCATCCTGAGGGGAAAGCACCATTCCCTCCTCATACCCTTCTTCGGGTTATTACCTGAGGTAAAGGTGCCGTTCCCTCTTGTACCCCTTTTCCAATCTCTACCTGAGGGCAAGGTGCCATTCCTATCTATACCTTTCTCCTGGTTTCTCCGTGAGGGGAAGCTGTACCCTTCTCATGATCAACACCTGAGGCGATGGCGCCGTTTTCGTACTGCATCTCTCTCACNGACCTGCGGTGCAGCCTGTTCGCCGCCGCGCTGCAGAGCTACAAGCGCGACTCGGCGCTGAGGCCCTTCCCGGGCCGCTACGCCAGCGGCGACACCAAGGACTTCGAGGGGCTGGTGAGTGCGGGGGGCCGGCCCGGGGCAGCTGCCCGCTGAGCCAGGGCACACCCCCACCCCTCTCCGATGGGGGAGAACGGGCTGCCGGTAGAGGCGAGGGCAGCGGCGCCGCAGGGTCACGGATAAAGCCGGATGAAGGGTTTATCCAGTCAAGGAATCCAGGTTTAAGAGTATTTGGGATTCTGACCGATAAACCCACACTGGGAAACGCCCAGATCCGGTATGGGCACGTGAAATAACAAACGGTAAGTAACAGGTAGTGAGCGACAGGGCGAGAGGAAGCGGCCTCAGACTGCTCAAGGCTGAGTATTCTGGAAGATTTCTACCCTGAAAGGGTGGTCAGGCATTTGCATAAACTGCGCAGGGAAGTGGTGGATTCACCATCCCTGGAGGTGTCCGGAAAACACGGAGATGTGGCACTTGGGGTCATGGTTTAGTGGTGGGCTTGGCAAAGTTAGGCTAATGGTTGGACTCAATAATCTCAGATATCTTTTCCAGCCTTAACGTTTCTAATACTCTGTGAAGTATTATGAGAGCTTGCCCCATGTGAAATTCAAATTCATAGTGACAGGTTTGCATGTTACATGGCCTGAACACACCCACGTCAGGCCCACTGCACATACTGCCCTGTGACAGCTTGTTTTCTCTCAGTAGACTGATTGTTCCTGTACAAACCCTACAGATACTGTTGGTAAATATCGCTGTTTATAACTTGTCTGCTATTTGCTTTCAGAGCAACTGACAAACTTCCCACAAACTGGATACAAGTGTTTATATCTCAGAACAGAACCTGTTTTTCAGTTTGTCCAGGGTGAAATAATGTTTTGTTTTCACTAGAGGTCCCTGTTTAATCGCAGTGGCACTAAGGAGCTTGTGCTAAATGCCTCTGTTAGCTTGCAGATACTAACGCTCTACCAAGCCTGAAAGAGCTTCTGGAGTCTGTTCCAAATACAGATAAAAGTACCTGGGATCTGTTTAGTTGGATTCTATCATCTAAAGTCTTCATGATACAAAGTACTAAGAAACAGGAGGTAAGTTTTGAATTCTGAAAATCTTGACTAGAATTTGTTTTTTAAGGCAAACTTGCACTTCAGAGAGTATTTCCTCCTGCCAGAATTAAGTTGGTTATTGTCAAAGCTTGACAGTTGAACATAAATCTCTGTATATAGAGAAGGGTGTTCTTAAGAAAAATTTTCAGGAACACTGGTTGGAAGAAATAGTTACCACTGTCAGTAGTTGATGATGGGCAGTGATTGTAGTTGGTTACTGCAGTTAACATAACATGTAAATGCATGGTTTAGACCAAGAGGGTCCAACTTGGCTGTCATGGAGCTGGGTCCTGCTTGTCACTGAGAAAGAAAACTCTTGTCTTCTACGTACTGCCCCAAAAAGGGAAAGGTTCAGTGCCACTGAGGCACTTCTGTAACAGGGATCAAAATAGTTGTAGAGATTAGCAGCAAGATGA
>VZRX01016592.1:181267-218658 GCA_013398075.1 Notiomystis cincta | reverse complement strand
AAAAAAAAAAAAAAAGGAGGTGGTTGCAGGTGGGGGCTGTGTCCTGATAGATGTGTCTGGAGTATCCCTTGGAGAGCTCATAGCCCCATCCCTCATGCTCAGGCCTGCAGGGATTCTGGGCACAGCCTCATCATTGCTTCAGCTCCACAGCTGCAGAGCGAGGCAACAGCAATGGGAAAATATTTTAAATACATTTAAGGTGCTCAGATCCTACCTAGCAGCCTGGCAAAATACTTAATATCCTACTCCCACGCTTGTTTTCTGAGCTCCCTGCTGATTTCAGCATGTGTTTCCCAACGTGGCGAGGTGCAGTCAGCTGGATTAAATGTGGGTATTGTGCTGAGTAACTAACAGTATTATGAATTAACCCAAGGTTTGTGTTAGCCTCTTAAGCCACTTGCGTGGCTCTTTGAACATGCACAGTGCTATAAAAACACTAACAGGGAATGAATCAGAATTTCCTCCTGAACAAAGGGCCGCTGTGTTTGAAGTGGGCAGCCCAGGGTGAGGTCGAGGAGTTGTAAAATACAGAGCTACCTGCTCTTATTAATATATTCATTACATTACTGTGGTGAATATTAAGGAATTGTTACTGAATCAGACCAATCTGATCCTGGCTGGGACTGCAAGAAGTGTGGTAAATGGTGTTTCCTTGGTGGGAATGAGCAGGTTTTGAGGAAGTGGGAGAATTTTCCTCCAACAAGCAGAAATAGATAATATATATAAAAAGTATTGTTCTTCTCTCTCTCTCTCTTTGATATATATTTATATATGGAGATATCAGGAGCCAGCTGAGGAGAAGGGCAGGTGCTGTTGGAGACAAAGGGTTTGAGGGAATGTGGGGAGAGAGAAGGAAGCACCACAGAAAGCAGAGCCACCCCTGGGGGGGCAGAGGAAGCAAGACTCAGGGATTTACACTCCCGATAAGTGATGCAAAAATCTTGTGCTTGCTAAAGTGTGAGAAAATACAAGAAAAGCAGAATCAGAAATATTCAAATCAGGCCTGGGCTTTGGTCCACCTCTGGCAGGACCCAGACTATCCCAGCTCCCCCAGGGAGTTGCTGCCCACCTGCTTGCTCCCTCTTCCTGCATGCAGTGGGCATGTGGCTTGGCAACACAAGCTTCCAGTGACATTTTCCTTCTCTCATGAAAGCTGTCACTTTGGGCACCTTGCCCACACTCCAGGCTCCACAAGATGTCACTTTGAACATCAGCAACAGGAGGGAAGGTATGAAAGAGATGGGCAAAAGGAGCAGCGCTGTAGTGCCTGCAGGAAGCCCAAGGGATGTGCCACGCTTTCCCTAAGGACTAAGGTACATATGCTTTTCTAACCCCATTTTCCTACTCTTCATAGAGATCTTTTCCAACCTAAATTGTTATAAGATCACTGAGTCCCCCTAAAGCCAAACCTGCTTTTGCCTTTTCACTGTACCCATGGAGTGTAAAGGTGGTGAATCCTTCCCACAAGGGAAAAAGTGTTTCTTGCTCCTCAGAGAAAAACTCTGAGCTCTCCTGTTGCTGGGCAAGAGGAAACACGTGCATGAGCAATGTTGGATCTGTTCTCTCCCACTCAGCAAAAACTGGATGTAGACAGTTTTCAGTAGATTAAAGACACTTTCCTGCTTATTCAAGGCTTGCCAGAAAAACAACACACCTTCAAGGTCTGCCTCCCATCAGCAGTATAAACAAAGAGACCAAAGGAGTGTCTGATGAATAAATTAGCTTCTCCTGCTGCAAACCATTCCCATCACCTTACAAGAAGCTCTTTTTTGCCAGCTTGGCATCAGCCAACCCCTGCTCCCGTTAGCATTGGGTAATTAACATTGAGCAGAAGAGCCCAGGAAAGCCAAACTGCGATTACGCATCTCATTGGAGTTTGGATGCTTCCTAAATGGCTCACACTAATCCCCACCAGTTGGTCTGGGCTCCTGCAGATCTAATTGATTTTTTTTTTCTCTCCTTGGGCTACATGTTTAGCATAAATAATAATTAGTACCAGAAAGGCAAGGGCTGAATACCCATGTGCAGCTCAGCATCACCCTGAGCACTGTGGCCTCATTGCCCAGCCCCAGCCAGCCTGCAAGGACTGCTTGCCACCCCTCCAATTTCAATAATTTATCAGCTGGGGCACTGGGAGACCAGTGCAGATCCTTTCCAGCTGATGAGGAGCCAGTACCTCTTAGAAACAGGGTTGAGAAAAAGCCCCCTCAGTGCCCAAAGGAGATTTGTTTTCTTGAGGGGAAGACATCTCCCAGCTCCCTACACATGCAACCACAGCAAGACAAGAGTTGTTTTTAAAACAAAGCTCTTTCATCCTGATAAAGTCCAGATGCTCACTCGAAGCTGTGGTGGCCACAAAAATAGCTAAGGAACTGCATCCTGCCAAGTCCAGAGCTCCTGAGCTGTCCAAAGGTTTAACTAAACTAAGAAAACAACAACCCACCTGGCTCAAAACGAAATTTCTCTTCAAAAGCAAATCCCACATTTAATATCAATCATCAGAGAATGAAAAAAAGAGAAATAATCCACTATTTCTAATTACCTGGAAAGCACAACACAGTTGAATAAATTCATCTTTTCAACCCACACCCAGAGAAGAAACCTCTGCCTTCACAAGCAACTTTTGGCACAATAGTAGAAAGCAAACAACCCATGTTACTCACCACAGCTCAGCTGATCCCTCCAGAAAGCCTCCTTGCCCTCACTTGCCTCCATCTGGCACTAAGAGATGCTGATGGACCCCTTCACCTACCAGCTGCTTCTCTTCACTTCCATCGTTGGGACACCTTAGGTAACACCTGTGGGGTGGCTGCACTTGCTCTGCTGGGGCAGAGCCGAGCAGCTGGGCTTGCTTAGGGCAAAGCAAATGTGTCCAGCATGTGGCCTGCAACCTGCCAGCTTGTGCTCAGGGACATGGGGACAGAAAGGTCTAGGGGGGTTGAGCAGTGTCAGGTGTGGTTCTCATTACCCCAAATACCCTCCCTCCTGGTTTGCCCTGTGTCCCACAGAGCTGCTGTGTAATGATGTGTTTTTCTGTACCATCCTCTTCACACCAGAAAATAGTAGTAGGGACTGTTTTCCCTTTGGGCTGTCTTCAAAAGAGAGAAGAAACCTCAGCCCACCCCACTGTGTTTCTTTTTACCACTCCTGTCTGAGCCCCTCCATCCCCACAGTACTCCCTCTCTGCTCACCATGCCTGGGGGATAAATGCCCCTGCATTAGTTAACTGCCAGATATTTACATCTTTTCCAGGGCTTGTCACATAGCCATGGGAGAACCAGGCAGGTTCTGAGTCAGGAGATGTGGAATTTCCAGAGAGCTTTTCCAACAATGGATGAAGAAAACAGAGTAAAAGTCTGTGATCACACCTTTGCAAGCTCAGGGTGACACCATCCATGCAGGTCTCCAGCTGGGTGTAGGTGTGAAGGGCACTTGAAGACCAGCCACCCCAGGGACACGACCCTGGATCACAGAGGAGACAGCAAATCTCATCCCAGGGGTTGATGCTGGAAGTGTGGAGAAGCTTGATCCCAGAATCAGGGCTGGAGCACGTGTCAGGTACAAAAAGGATACTTTTCTAGTTGTCACGGTGCTGCCAAAATACAGCAGAATGACCATAAATACCCCCAAAAGTTTTTTACCCTGAGAACAAGCAGGAGACACATTCTCAGTGTCTGGCCAGAGACCCTCACCCACCAAAGTGGGGAACCTCATCATGACAGTCTCCAAAATGGTCCTACAGGACAAAACAGTCACAACACTGTGCCTGCCATCTCCTTGTGGGTGTATCTCTTCATCAGACTGTGCTGACAGTTGTCCCATTGGAGCCCCCTGACGCCACCCCACCATTTGCAGCACCATCCTTGATGTTCTTCTCTGAGGCTGAGATGGGTTTGTGTCTCTTTTGCCTGGTGATGGCTGTTTCAATGCCCCTGAGACACAACTGCACGTCCTCCCGAAAGGAGGGGGTGTACAGTCCATAAATTATAGGGTCGGTGCAGGTGTGCAGCAAGCCAAAGAGGAAGAAGCTGTGATTGACATACTCCGGCATCTTCTGGATCATGGCTGGCTGGAACCAGTACCACAAGCCCAGGAGGTAATATGGGGTCCAGCAGATGATGAAGGTGGCAACTATCACTATGGTCATCTTGAGAGTCTTCATGCGTGCCTTGGAGATGGGGTCATTTTGATTTCTTGTCAAACCTGCCAAGGAGAGTCAAAAGGATAGTTGAAGTCAGGGGAAAACCAAGACAATATAACCATCCATGCCTTTGCTTCTGCCAGAGAGAGGAGACCATCTCATAATCTGGTCCATATCCCACAGGAAGCAGAAGACAGTAAGGACTGGGGTCAATAACTGTGCAAAACCTCTTAGCTGGTTAGTGCAAAACCAAAAAAATCAAAGGATGTTGTGACAGACCCAACAACAACCCCAGGCTGGAGAAGTTCAGTCATGGAATCATGGTGAACATTAAAGGGCTGGGATCTACTTACCTTTATTGACCTTTAGCTGCTTGCTGATCTCCCAAAGGATCCGGATGTAGCAAACAATCATGACACTCAAAGGGGTGATGTAGAGGGTGGTGAAGGTGAACATGTTGTAGACGGTTTCCTCCCAGTGTGCTCGGAAGCTTCCGTGAGTAACGCACTGGGTGAAGTTCCCTCCTGGGATTGTGTTCAAGTGGAAGAGGAAAAGCTGAAATGGAGAACAAAAGAGGTTTGGAACAGAGCACCACATCCTGGAGATGCAGCTGGCTCGCTTAGAGAGTGCAGCACCTCCCTGTTGCTGTTGGACTGGGAGATGGGCTCTGGGCACCTAACTCTTGGCTTGGTTTGGTGCTGGCAGAGTCCATAGATAGGATGGACTGGTTGGGGATGTCAGGATGGAGAAGCCCTTCTCCAAAACTACCCTAGCCTAGGCAAACTCTATGGGGAGGGCACCGAACCTTACCTGGGGCAAAGCCAGGAGCACGCTGCCAGCCCAGGCAGCACGGAGCAGCATCCCATTGCGGCGGTGAGCGCGGGAGAAGGGATGGAGGATGGCCGCGTGCCGGTCCAGGCTGATGACCACCAGCACCAGGGCAGCCGCGTACATGGCAAAGAGCTTGAGGAAGTTGAGGATCTTGCAGGAGATGTCCCCTCCGTACCACTGCACTGTCACGTTCCACGCCGCATCCAGGGGCATCACCATCACTGTCACCAGCAGGTCAGCCAGCGCCAGGCTGAGGATCAGTGGCTGCACGTGGGATTTCCTCCTCTTCCTCAGCAGGCTGCCCAGCACCGCCGCGTTGCTGCCCGCCGCCAGCAGGAAGAAGATGGCCGTGATGATCACACGGACCTTCGCTGCTTGGGTGAACCGGGGCTCCACCCAGTACTGGGGGTACACAGAGGCTGAGACATTGGTGTTCTCCCACGCAGTGGGGCAGTGGGGAGATACAGGGAGCTGCTCCTCGGTCATCCCCTGCTGAAATGCAAGCAGCAAAGTGAACCCCTTCTTAGGGGCTGCGTAGATTGCTGCAGCTTCAATATATGGACAAGTGGGGAGATGGTGGGATCTGCACTGGAGGCACCAGCAGCAGTTTGTCCCATCCTGTCTTGTCCCGTCCTGTCCCTGCCTGTCCCCTCTGTGTTGCCCATTTTGCAAAGCCACTGTGTCCCCCCATCACGGTGACCCAGCCTGGCTGCCCTTTCTGGCTCACCCCTGCTGTAGCTACAGTGACTGCTCACACAGACATATATTTTTAGCTCTTTGTGAGGTGGTTGAGCAGCTGTGAAAGCAGGACTAGTGGCCAGGACCATGGAACCAGTCACTGTCTGCCAGCATCCTGCTGGGAATGGGTCATACCAGAGCTGGCTGAGCCTGTGCTGGGGCAGCTGTGCTCGGTTCAAGGACTCGCCCTTCCAAACAGGGTTTGTAAGCAGGGCTCAGCTTTTTAGAAACCCCACAGCCCTTCCCATTAGTGTGTTAAACCTTAATGGTCCACCTCCATCTCCAGTGCCAGATCTGGGGTCGTGGGTGGGAGCAGCTGGCGGTGGCCAGGCAGGGAGAAGGTGGATCCCACGCTGTCCAGGGTCTGACAGTGGCTCCTGGGAGAGGATCACAGTGGCATTTAGGAGCCTGAACCTTCCCAGAATACAAGCAACACCAGCTCAACACCTCTGTCCCTTTCCCTTCTGGAGGCAAAGCAGGAGGAGGAGGGGAAGGTAGAACCCTCCCTAAACATGGGGTGGCTGGGGAGTGATGAGCATTGCAGTGGTCCCCCAAACTTGATTTTATTGCCCTTTTCACCCGAGCAGAACTCACATTTTAAGGGCAAATACTTCCACAACTCCTGTGGCAACGAGCTGTTTACAGTTCCAGCTGCAGGTACAGCACATCTCTTCCTGTTTCAAGCACCTTCCCGTTTGCCAATTCCAAAATAAAGCATTCCTTACCTTTGTACAAATAACAGGAACAGCAGAGATCAAATCTGTTTCCCCAGCTCTGCAGGATGGAGATGCCAACACCTTGCAGCAATGCGCCCTCCTCCAGCCCCACCACCCGTACCCCGAGCCCCCTTCCCCTTGCTGCATTCACCCCCTCCCTCCCCAAAGACCAACCCAACAAACAAGCAGTAAAAAGAAAGAACAGCTAAAAAGTACCAAGTTGCTTGTCTGGAGGAAACAAAGAGAAATCCGTGTCCAGGTCAGGATTTATCCCAGCTGGTGGGAACATACCTGGCATACGCATGCCCTGATGCTGAGAGAAGATGCTCAGTGTCTTTCCCACGGGTCCCCCACCGCTGCGGTGCTGAGTCAGGATGCTCCAACGTTTCCTTGCATCACATCCCTGCAACAAACCTTGAAGCAGTAAAATTTCCCCTTACCAGTGGCCAAGCCGGGAGCGACGCTGCTTTTAGCACAGGCATATGCAGGCATCTGGAGATGGGAATGCTGATGCAAACACCCTCTGCACCGGCAAACCAGGAGAGGGGCACTCTGAGGTGGGCACCCACAGGCAGCCTGGCTCAGGCAGCCAACACCACCCCTGTCCTTGTCAGCTTAATGAGCTGCCCACCTAACGAGCAGACAGCGGGGATGATGACAAAGCTGCTGTAATGCAGGAAATGGCCAAAATTCAAAATGTTGTGGCCAAATGTGGCTCCATCGGGGATAAGTGCCAACACTCCCTGTACTGGTTTACTATAAATACAGGAAAATGAGTTAATTATCCCGGGAGTTAGTGATGAACGTCCCGTTGCTCAGACAACCGAGAGACTCGCAGACACGCGCACACACGCACCTCAGAGATGCTCCTGGACCACACAGGTCCAGGGGAGCACCACAGGTACGTGCCTGGACTGGAAATGCTGTAAGGAGGGAATTAATAAGGGGGAACGTGGTTCATTTTGCCATTTTAATGAATACACTTTTTTTTCCTGCAGTCTATCAGTTCCCATCTTGTTCTTTCTGTTTTTCTTGCAGCATAACACAGTGAGAGGGAAGGACCTTGGGAGGGACAAAGAGCTCACAAGAGCTTAAAAAATATGATGTGCAATATGAGGGCAGGGAGGGAAACTGAGGACATCCTGCTCCTCTGGCCAGCAAAGGAGCTGTGGGGGTGAAAGAGGGACAGCCCCAAGCCCTGCTGGGGCCAGCACTGGTAAACATACTCCCAGGGGCTTCACTGGCACTTTAATGACATGCAGATAGACCTTTATATCTTCCAGGCTATTAAATTAAAGAGTACATGATGTAGAGGTCCCTGCAGATCCCAGGCTGGCAGTGGTGGCTCTGCATTGTTCCCCAAGAGGAGGAGATTCCCTTTCTGGAATAGGTTTTCCATCATTAAAACTACTCCCACTTACTTCAGGAGGAAATGCCTGAGCTCTGAGGGTGGTTGCACCATCTCTGAGGCTGCTGTGCTGGCATGAGTGCTCCTGGGCACAAGTAGAAAAGATATTTTCCCCTTTTCCAATTTGACTCTTTAATCTTTGTGGGTTTAAGACTCAAACTGTGTGGCAGATGGACCAGCTCCTGAGACCCATGAGATGCTGCAGGCACTGGACCATGTTTGCCCTGGAATCCCCCAAACTCTCCACTTCTGCATGGAGCTGCCAAAAGGGATCAGGATGGAAACTCTTTGCTCAGAGCCATAAAGGGAAATTCCTGCAACCAAAGTGCTTTTCATACAGGGGGAAAGAGGAAAGCAGACCCTGCTGGCACTGCCAGTGAGCACCAGCCAGCTCTGCCACATGGGATGGGACTGTCCCCATCACCTCCTTACCTGACAGAGGCATCACCCACCAGTGCCTTGGAAACAAGCCTGGCCCCTGGGGGAAAAAATAGCACAGAATCCACAAAGAATTTGGGTAGAAGCCTGTTTGTTCCAGCAGCCACCTCCTCCTGACATTAGGTTCCTGCTTAAAGCTGAGATTATTTCAGCCCCACACACACATCCTTATTTTTCCTTTCATTTAGCCCTTTGCACCTGCACGAAAGCAATTAAATAGTAAGTCAGGAATGTATTCCCTGTTTGTCCTTCGTCCTGGCTGATGGCCTTTTTGTCTAGAAATGTCCTGTCCATCCCTGGCTGTATGATGCAAGAGAGGGACAGGATTTTTCTTGGGAACTGTAAGCCTTGCTCATGCCACAACAAAGCCTTTAGTCCCTGTTCAGAGAGGATTTTTTTAGCATACCATCACACAGAAATGTCCTGGGCATGCATTAGCAATAAGTCTTAATTTAAGGGTGGGGTCCCTTATTGAAATGACTGCTTTTCTCCAGCGTTTGCACAGTAACCCCCTTGTGTTTTCTCTCTTTTTTTTTGCTCATCTCCTCAAAGGTCAGTTTGGATGTTGTCTGCATGGCAGCCTTCAGCCGAATCTCTGAACACTGGTTTAACGATCAGAGGGTTTTGGTGTCCAGGATTAGGAAACAGTGCTGGCAGGCAGGGTTTGTTTCCATACATCCCAGCTTGGCTCTTCCCGAAATCTCCTCCTCTTGGGATGCTGCCCCAGTACATCCCCAGAGTTGTTGTCCAGCACTGGGTCATGAGGGGACAGAGCATCCCCCAGTGTCCCCAAATAGGACTTATCTCCCCAAATCCATATGGATCATCCCAGGATGCTGGAGAAAACAGAAATCAGAAGCCACACTGGGTAAAACAGTCCCAGGGACAATTTCTGCACGAGCAGAAATAAAAATGCAAGTGCTGTGTTTTTCCATCTGACACCCTGTATATACAGGGATCTCATCCAGGGAGAGCAGCGTGGGATATAATTTCCATTAACCAACTGCAAACACTGGACAAGGGACCTGCTCCTGTTTATCCTGAAAAATCACTGCTGGGGTCTTGGCTTTCCAGAGAGAAAAACTTGTATTTTTCTCTCTGCTGAGAGAAATTCCAGCTGCTGGTTCTTATGGGGGGTAAGGATGAGTGATTCTTCTGCCAGACTTATCACCAGCACCCTCCCCCCAGGCAGGTGCTTTTGCCAGGCTGGCTGCCCAAAACCTCCCCTTTATTCAGAAAAAAGCTTATGATTTCAGAGTGGGTTTTATGCTGATTCTTTCCCCTCCCTGCAATTCTTATCCTCCTTCTCCAAACCTTGAATTGTCTCAGGAGCAGCTCATCCAAGGAAATTTTTGTCTCATACTGGACTAGAAACAGAAAGTCTAGTCAGGGACATCTGACATGCAATGTTTTTGTGAGTAAATACCAGCGTCCATGAAGTCATTTCCCGGGGTTAGAAATGAGCTCACCTCTGGAACAGCTTCTCTTCTTACCCAAAGTTCACAAGTCAAGCGATTGGGAAGCTCCCAGTTTTCAGCCTTTTCATTAAATAACACCATCATAAAAATTAGCACGGTGCCACTGTGCTGTAAGTTACAAACAGGTCTAGAACAGGGCATCACCCAAAATTCCCCAAAATCTCTGCAGCAAAAGACAGAGACACAAAGCCCAGTGATCACTGGGAAAAACCAGCACCTCTTTCTGCCTGCTCAGCCAGCCCTGG
Organism: Notiomystis cincta; assembly: GCA_013398075.1. Classification (NCBI taxonomy): domain Eukaryota; kingdom Metazoa; phylum Chordata; class Aves; order Passeriformes; family Notiomystidae; genus Notiomystis; species Notiomystis cincta. The sequence goes on along the minus strand of VZRX01016592.1, from coordinate 208,663 downwards.
CTGCTCTGCTGAACCTGCCAAGGAGGGATGGTAATTGCTGCCCCTCCTGGGGATAATCCGGGTCACCCCATCCTCCTCATAAAAACCCGTCTTTAAAGCAGAGGGAGGGATCTGTCCTGCCTTCCAGGCTCAAATACTTGCTAAACTGTGCCTTTAGACCATTTCTTGGTGAGACAATGCTCTGTTTCTCATCAGCTTTGTATATAAAAACCTCACTGATGAAACTCTTCTCTGGGGGGTATCACACCATCAGACAGGGGTACTGGGACAAACATGCTCAAACCTGCTGCAATTCCCACCTTTTAATACCCCAGGCTGATGCTCTTGATGCTGCTGAGCCCAGATGTTCAGAGCATCATTCCCAGGCTTTTACCAAATTTACTTCTTCCTATGGGGAGCAGCAGCTCTCAGGGTCTTTCCTCTGTCTTTCACCAGGGTATGGCAACTAGAGCAACATCCCCCTCCTTCATCTCTAAACTGGAAAAGAAAGAGGAGGGAATTTATCACCCCAGACCAAATCCTGAGGTCAAGCCCCATGAAACGTGGTGGGATCTGGTGCCAAGTCCCATCTGCTCCCTACCAAGTGATAAAACCTGGTTTTGCGTGTGCATCACTGCCCCACTCAGCTCAGCTTCCCCACAACAGATTTGCTTTCTTGCCCAGGCTGGAATTTATTTGGGGAACTTTCACCTGGCACCCCAGACCCCAGCAAAGCAAGAAAATCACCCACAGGGTCAGTGGAGAGGCCATGGGTCTCCGTGAGCTTCAGCATGCACTGACCCAGTCAGGGCTCTCACTGCCCTAACGGGGTATTTTTCTTGAGCTGGAAGAAATTATGAAATGCCAATGTTTTCGTTGTGACTAACCATGGAACTGAACAATTTTGCCCTTGTTTTTGGACAGGGTTTAGTTGCTCTCCTTGCCTTTCCCTCTGTGCCCTCTTTTATCCTCTGCTTTTTTTATTCCCTGTGGGACCCATCCATCGCATTGCTCCAAATATCCTCCTCCCTCCAAGCTTTCAAATAGAATTGTGTGTCCCAAGGCCATATTTCAGTGCTCCCTTTGGAAGCTTCTTCCCAAACATTGGCCAGATTCAAGGGCTGGTCTCCTTTGTTGCACTGGGATAGAGGTGAGATGTGGGGAAAGCTGATATCCCTGTGGAACACTTGGCAGTGTTACACAGGACCTGCAGGAGCAAAAGGCAGGGAGCACCTCTCCTGACACCTCTTTCCCTTGAGCTTTGTATCTCCAAGCAGTTTTCAAAGCTTGAAGATACTCCTGGGTGAACTTTATGCAGGCACATGATCCTTCTCTATGCTTTTAGGAAAGGGTCAGTGTCTTGGTGGGGACAGATACAATCAATGCTGAATTTAATGAGCCAGAGGAATATGATTTCTGCTCCCCAACCCTGCTTTCACCCTCCTGCAGGGAATCTGTTCTGAGCCAAGCCAGAGGGCTGCAGGAACTCAGTGACTATCCCTTAGGATGAACATCAGTGCTGACATCTCCCCCCATCCAGATTTGGCTGTCAGGGAGGTGTTTCTGGGAGCCAGTGCTCAATTTGTTCCTGCTGTTGTTCTGCAGAAGGGCTCATCCCTCAGGCTGCCTTCCCAACCTGCTCCCAGCAGTTTTTGTCTCAGATGGGACAAGGTGCTCACACCAGGAGCTGCCAGCCCTTCCTTCAGCAGCTCTTGGCCTCACCAAACCCTCTGGTGTGCTCCCGGCTAACACACATTTACCCTCCAGCGAAAGCTGATCTGGCCACGTATTCCAGGGGGAATCCCAGCAGTGCTGGAATTAGCTCGGCAGAGACCGGCTTTTCCGAGCATGTCCTTGGCATAACGCACGAGGTCGTGAGATATTTTACATCTCCGGTCGCCCCCATGACCACAGGCACTCCAGGAAGGGGAGGCATTTCCCTGCTCTCCTTTGCCAGGGGGGATGCTGGCAAACTCCTTCGGAGCTGAAACCTGGGGGCGGATCAACCCCGGTTACCCCAGCCCAGGCACAGCTCCACAGTGCTCAGTGCAATAATTAACCTGACAGAGATTCCCACATGGTTCAATGAGCAGTGCCCACTACCCACATGGCTCCATCTCTTCCACCTGTCTGCCCATTCCATGTAGAGGCTCGTGTGAACACTAAAAAACACTTTTTAACCTGAAGCTTCACTTTCACTGCCATCACTGTTGCCTCTGGTCTGACTTACACAGCCTACATCTCTCCAGAGTGCTGCCAGTGCAATCCTTGCAAAACAGGAGAAAGACAAACTGGAAGAACCAAGCCCTTCCCTGCACACTCATGGATCAGGCAGGATTTTGCTGTTTTTTAGGAAAAACTGGCTGACATTTTGTTGGTGTAAATCACTGTAAACCTGCCCACCTCAACTTAGTTTATAGCAAGAAAATGGAAGAAAAGGTGCAGATGAGACCAGGAGTCACCATCCCATGTGTGGGAAGCTGCTCTCCGTGCTAGCACGGATGCACAGCCTGGAGTGCACCCCAGCCCAAAGCCAATACCCATAAACAGCAGCAATAAATCAAGGATTTCTTCAGGAGCAATTAATTACTCAAATCAACATGGACTTTGACACAGGATGGTCTTTGTCCATCCAACCCTGTCCAGAGCTAAAGCAAACAGCCGGTGGACTGTGGGTTGGAGCTCTGCTCCTGCCCTTCCTTTGCAGTGTAAATGTCCCCATTGAGGTGCTGTCCTGGCTTGGACCTGGCCACATTCCCATCACGCCTGTTCCCACCCTGTGACCGCTTTTACATCATTGATCAGAAGTTGTGCAATTGCTCAGGCCCTGCCACAAGCCCACATCTGCCGGCAGGATGTTCCCTACATGAACCATGATGCTGCCCTGCAAGTCTCCCTGAGCAGTTAAATCTCCAGGGAGAGGCTGGGATATGCATTATTCATGGAGAGCTTGAAAATAATGGCCTTCTCAATCTCAAACAGAGTTTCTAAATGAGTCAGAATTCTTATCTTAATTTCCCCAGCTCAGCAACAGTAATTAAAAAGGGATTTGCTATTGAGGCACTTCTGGTGCTCTCACAGTGTCACGGTTTCTGCCCCTTCAAGCTCTGACAGGGAAGAAAAGACAGCAGATATGGGCAGGGCACCTAGGAGGGAAATACCAGTAGGACCCTTATGCAGTCCAGGATATCCCAGTGACCAGTGAATCCCTCCCCAGGGTAGGTGGGTCTATATGTGTGCAGCAGGGATGCAGGTGACAATCCCGGGGCACTCCAATAGCAAACACGCCCTTGCAAAAGCACTAGAAAAAGCCCTTTTCCTTTACAGATGGAATCATGGAACAGAGGGCACCCTCTTTTACATGTCAGGGGTCAGTTGTGTTGTGCTGGTGCCAGCAGACATTTGGGGGCTTACCTGTGGAACAGACCCCACAACTAACACAGCCACTTACTGTTCCCTCACTCCTGGCTCTTTCAGCACTGCAGAAAACGCCTTCCTGAGCTCCAGAGCTAAAATCAGCCTTTCCCTGGATCTGGCTCTCCTGGTGTCCCCATGGTGTGCTGCCTTTTGTATCTGTTCCATAAATGATGTTTATGGAGCTGAGCACTACTGAATCCCAGTCGAAGCTTTAGCTCCCAAGCAAATCCTTCCAAGAGGGGAAAAAGGTCCACTCACTCCTTTCTCCCAGTCACAGCCTGTAAATCCTCATCTGCACAATGAAAACAAACTCCAGTAATTCATTTTTTTGGCTCTTTTCCAAAGATTTTAGGCAGCTGGAGTGTGATTTTGTGCTGATGAAGCGGTGGAAGAGGGCTTAAGTGAAACAATATTGCGGTGGCTGCGAGGTTTGCTGGTGTTTCAGAGCTCAGAGGGAACCTCAGGGACCTGCCACATCTCCAAGTTCTCCTACAAACCATGGAAATCGCCACTCCGGCTCCTGGGATAGCAAAACAGGATTTAAAAAACAACATTAGCCACCCCTGGAGCATGGCTGGAGAAGTGCCGGGAGCCAAGTGCTTAATGAAATCCCAGCTCCCAACTCTCCCTTCTAAACCACGCAAACTTCCCCAAAGTGTTTGGGATGGAACAAAGTCATCAATCAGTTATTTTAACTCCCATCTCCGTAAACAGAAGCAAGCCCAGAAACATGCAGCAGGGGAAAATAACCGTCAGCTCCCTTTGGCGGAGTGGAGAGGGCGCAGGGAGGGAGGACAAGGGCAGCCGGCGGGGAATTAAGCACAGCCTTGGCCCAAAAGGGGATTTTACGGGCCTCACAGAGAATTTCACAGACCCCACAGAGCATTTCACAGACCCCACAGCCTGTGAATTCCACATGCAGCCCTGAGAGCAGCCCCTCCAACCCTGCTATCCTCTTGGTGTGCTTCAGGTGGCTTTCAGTGATGGTCACTCAGCCCATGCTGTACTAGAAAGGGTGGGAGGCATGAAGGACCAGGATGAGCATTACCAGCCAGTTTTCCCCTGGATTTATTAGATGAACACAAGAAAAGTTATAGATACAACCACAGGAGTGTGGGGAGAGAGATGCTGCTGCACAGCTGCTGTCACACTCCTCTGACACTGCCCCAGCCTCAGCACTGGTCAGAGGGAGCATTAAACACGGCATCATTCACATACATAACTTATGGCTTTGTAATTACACATCAGTGATAAAACCATGGAAAAAAACCCATGAGATTTGGGTAGGCTCCCCAGCATTAATCCAAGAGGGGAGTGAGTCCAAGAAGCTGTGGTTCTGTTGCTTTCTGGTGGGAAGCAGCAGCCTTAGGCAGCTGAAGCCACTGGTGATGGAAAGAAAGACAGGAGCATCCTGTCTGGGATGCATCCTTCTCACTGGCCACAGGTGCTACAGCTCGGCAGAGACTACCCTGGGCATGGGGCAAGCCCCTGGCTTTCCTGTCCACCCCATGGGCTGGGGCACTGCTCACCTCCAGGCAGAAGGAAAGTATCTCCCAGAGCCAGTGGTGCTCAGCACCAGGAACATCTGGGGCTCTTCTCATGCTGTTCCCTCCAAAGTCGGCCACATTTTGGAGCTGCAGCAAGGGATGGTCAAGACAAGAGAGACTGTGCAAATGAACTTTTTGAGAGACATGGGGTTTGTATGACCTCACATGTCCCAAACCTGCTCCTGAAGCCACACACATGTCTCCAGAGCTTATCTTGTGGAGACATGCTAGAGAAAAAAAACAGCCATGCTGAGGAGGCTGCAAAATCCCCTGCAGAAATGCCTGCACTCACACTGGGTTAGAGCTATAAGGAATAACATTTTATTCCTTTTGCAGAACAGCATGTTTCCTTACCAGTGGTGTAACCCATGGAAATTGGTGCCAGGATGTGGGCAAGCAGCTGGTGGGACTGGAGATGTCTTGCCAAGGCAGCAGTGCTCTGCTTAGTGTGGGTCAGCTGTGGTGGGAGGTAGGTGCCATCTGGGGAAGATGAAATCCTTGCTCTCTGCCTCAGCGCCTTTCCCACATCTCATCCTCATCACGGAGGGGAAACAGAGATGGTCTCCACATTTATGTCAGAGGTCTGGAGCTTCCAGCTAACTTGCCCACCAGATAAACATTCTGCTGTTTTTTGGCACATCTAGGTGTTTTTTCCTACTCCCTTGTAAACATAAATAGGAGCTGGTGTAGGTCACCGCAGATTATTTTTTATGAGACATCTTGATCTGTGTTCCTCCTGCACCACTCCCTCTGGCAGCAGGGCTGACAAGGATTACTAGGAGGAAGCTTGGGGCACCACTGGCCCCCACTGACTGCCCCAACACCCACCCCCTTCTTTTAGGGGCTGCTCCTGACACATAAAGCACATGCTTTCACACCACATTCCTGCAGCAACCATCTGCACTGCCCAGTGGCTCCGGGGCTGCATGCATGGGTGGCAATCACTTGCACAAGGCCACATGCTTTGTCAACAACCAGGAGCCCTGTGTCCATGGACCAGCTGCCATAAGTTATATGAGAAAAATGTGGCTGCAGAGGGAGTAAAAGCCTGGAAGGCTGAAGCCAGTCTGGGGCAAGTAGGAAACTCTGGTTAGGGATCATTGCTAGATCTCCCCATGGCTCGAGGGAGATGCAATCACATTTATTTAAAAGGATAGTCCTGCCTCTGCAGCTCTGTGCTACCCTGGGTATTCACACCAATCTCACTGGCTTTGTCCCACATCCTCACATCCCCATAGAATTCTCATTTGACCCCTGCCAGAGCCAGCACAGGGGCAGAGGTGGGCAGGCAGTGCAGAGAACGGTGCCCAGCTGAGCCATACCCCACATCTGCAAAACAGGGCAACTCCACGTGCACTGCTGGGTGGGCACCACCTTTGTCCCAGAGCAGGTAAAGCCAAAAAAGCATCCCTAAAACTCATTGCCTGTTCGCTGTATCTCCATCTTCAACACCCAGCAGCACCTATTTCAGACCCAGACCCCAGGTGAAGCCATAATAGTGAGGGTGCTGTGCTGGGATGCGGTGCCCATACCAGGACATGGTGCCCACACCGTGCCCCGTCCCACCACCAGCAGCAGCAGCCGCCACGCCGTGGCATCGCCACAGGTTTCTGTTTACCATCACCTTATTAAGGGATTATTCAGGCTGCGGTTTCCTCGCACGCCCGATCTGTTTGTGCTCGCGGCCGGTGGCTCGCTGCCATCCCCTAAGCTACACGCCGGGCTATATAAGCGACCTCGCCGCCCCGGCGGCGGGAGGCTCGAGCACAGCCCGGCTCCGCTCGGCGCAGGGGAGGTTTCGGCAAGCTGCCGCTCGCTCTCTTCTTCCCAGCCGGCTGCAAATCCCTGAACCCGCAGCTGACAAGCCCTCGTCTCTCCCGCGGATCTCAGCTCGGCTGGCGGCTCCGTAGCTAGAAGACGGGACTCTCCTTAAGGGGGTTTTCATGGCTCCTTAGGTAAGAGAAAAAAACCAGCCCGATCCTGCTGCTTTCCCTTCCGTGGTAGATAGCGGTTACATAATTTTGTTGTGTTAAGGTGGTGTAATTAAGAGCGGCTGTTATTGAAGGTGAGGTGGAAATTAATTAATGGGCAGGTGACAGCACAAGGCTGAAAAACATCGGTAGGGATGCAGTTCCCTACGTCCCGCTCCTCCTTTCCTTGTCCCAGCTAATGGGCTTGGGGAAGGGTTACGGGACAGCTGGAGCGGGGCTCTGGGGGGCTTTGCTGACGTGGGGCTGTTTGACCTCCCGCAGCTCTGTCCTGCACTGGCTTCCCCCTGCCAGAGAAGGGACACAGGCAGTTCCAAACCTTCCCTGCTGCCAAGATCCAGCTGCTTGAACCCCCCCTTTTCTAGCATCGCATGTCTGGGTACAGAGGGATGTATCCCAATCCCAAACCCAGTGCTGAACGAGTTGCAGTCAGCTCCAAAAATAGGCGTCAAGTAGGAAACAGGATTAATTTTTTCCTGGTTATTGTCTGGCTGCGAGTTCACAACCCCACCGTAAGCCCACAAAACACTGCTCATGTGTTGCTTGTTATTTTTGCTTGACTGGGATTTGCTGAGCCATAATAAAAGTATTTCCTAGTCCCACATTCCCCCAGTCTCAGAGGGGATGGTCAGTACCACTTACAAATAAGTGGTCTTACCACTAGCTGCTCTTTGTCAGCCCCATTTTATGGGTAAACTGAGGCACCAAGCAGCTTGAGCAATATTCTCCCCTCCTCCCAGTTCATTAGTTTTGACTGCATAAAATAAAGCACCTGGAATTCCAGCTGGTGTCACTAGGGATAACACCAGCTCCACGGGAACATTCAGATATTAAGTACCCAAATGCTTGATGCTCTAGGGCAAAGGGACTCACTGAAAACAAAATCTGAAGTAGCTGAGTTCATGAAGAGTGACACAAAGCTTCAGTTCCACATCAGTGCCTGTGGGAAAAGGAAAATACTGAGCTTCTTGCTACATTTGCAGAAAAGACTTGGCTTGTGCATGGGGTTTTCCACTTCCAGGGGTGCTCAGGAGCCTTCCCTCTCTCCACGATCTGGGATATACTGGGATAAGATGCTATCCTCACACTACACCCAGTTTTCAGGCAGAGTGATGGAGGCATGGAGATCTCTCTGGTCCCGTGGGGAGCAGAGCTGGGTGCCGGGGGCCCACAGAGCTGCGTGGGCTGTGAGAGATCCCTGCAGAAGTATTTAAGCTGTTCCAAGGCATGTTAAGGAGATGCTGTTACAAAGCAGTGCTCTGCAGAATAGATTTGGGCTCAGATGTGATGGTGAGAAGCAGGGGGATGCAAGCACAGATGTGGAGCCTCTGCTGCTCCCCACTGGGGGGAGTAAATGAGGAGCTGCTGGGGGTGGGTGAACAGGAGGTATAAGTGGCCCTGTGGCATGTTTTGAAGTGGTTCAGCCTGGGAGAAGCTCCCCAAAAGCAGCAGGACCTGGGTGAGCTTCAACACGGACAGGCTTGTCTCTGCAGGACTGGGGAAGGCGTGGGACAGCTGCGGAAACTCCAGGAAGCCCCTGGTCACCTCTGGAGACAACGATGGTCACCATGAAAGGCTGGATCCTCCTCCTCCTCTTGGGAGCCACGTCCGTTTTAGGTGAAGGTTAAACGTTTGCATTCCGGTCACTGCGCCGTCCCCTGCCCACGCCAGTGCAGGCACGTCTGCAGGCAGCCGCTGAGCCAGCAGACACAGCCCGCCATCGACGCTGCGCGCTGCTCTCGGTCACTGCGGCGTTTGCCCGGCCAGACAACGTCCACACAAGGACTGGCTCCCATCCAGCCCCCAGAGTTCGAGCAAAGCCTGTCTGTGAGTCAGTGAGCCTCTGGTTGATCAGGGATGAGCTCCCTGGCCCACTGGCCACGCTGGGACCATCCCTGCCTGCTGTTCCTGAGACCCCACAGTGTCCAGTCTGCACCCACAGAAGCTGGGCACAGGGTAGAGCTGCTGCTGGGGCTCAGCTCCCCAGTTTGTATGGGACCGGTCTCAGCAAGCACCCCAGGAACCAGCCACGGCCATCAGCTCCCCTCGGCCACGCAAGTGGCCAGCAAGTGCAGAAATCAGTTCTTGTCCCATAGAGAAAACCAACGTTATCCACCTTGGATTCATTTCTCCTTATGAATGGAGAGGCAGGAGATACTTTATCTCTCCAGCTATAAAAAGATTAATCAATCTGAGCTGCTCCAACACAAGAATCACAAAAAAGTTTTTCTTGGGTGATAAGGGAAATAGGAAATTTTTATACCTGAGCTGCAGTGATGCTGTGGGACATCTCCATTATGTCCTTCTCTTGGCATCTCCTGCACTGCATCCTACAGGAGCTCTAAACAGACACAGTCTAATGGGAAAGCTGTAATATTGAGCCTAAGGATGACCAATTCCTTGAACCTAATTTTTTCTTTCATTTATTGACCCTTAGGACAAAGGATTCTGAAACCAGCCCTCAGCAGGGTCCAGATAGGACAGAGAACCTTCAGCCCGCTGGTAATGCTCAGCTTGGAGAGTAAGTTAATTCCCAACTTGGGTGGATTTTCCTCACTGGACAATTTTCCCAACAATTTACAACTAACCACTATTATTTGAGTAGAAGAGGACATTTAGGGTTAGAATCATTCTATGATTCTATGATTTAGGCAATGGAATAAATGTTAATCATCCACGACCTCCTGTAGGGTTTTGGCTATCGCTGACAAACGCTGTTGGCTCCTCTCCTGGAAAAGGGAAGGTCAACGTGTGACCACAGCCCCAGCTCCTGCGGGAGGCACGCGCGGGCTGGGAGGGTGAGAAGAGCCCAGGGATGGGCCAGCACATGCTCTGACCTGCCTTTACCCTGCCCAGCCTTCCCCACGCCCTGGGCGGTTTGTGACACCATTCCTTTAGAATCAAAGCCTGTGGGGAATTAATTAACCTGCAGAGCCCACTCTGCTCATTAATCCCCAGGAGATGCCCCGACCTCTCATCTTTACTGTCCAGGGCTCAGGATTTAAATTCCAGCAGGCACTGAAAGCGCTGGCCATGCTGAAGGATTTGGGGATTTTCCCAGCCTTTTGCCCAGCTCCTAGGAGCTCTCTCAGCCACTGGGAAGAATCAAAGCACCAAAACCGCAGACACTGAAAGGTCCCCTCCACTTGCTGAGAGGTATTTTTAGGAAAACTACCAGTAAAATAGTTTTCCCCTCAAAGTGGATGGCACAAGGCAGCAATGCTGGGGCTGGCTCCCTGGCTGGCAAACCCTGCCTGAATCACCCCTCTGCCCACAGGTACGAGGAGCAGCTCTCGCCGGGGAGACCCAACCTTCACCTACGTCAGACGCAGTACGTTCCTGCTGGCCGGTGCCACGGGGCAGCCCTGTCCCTTCCCACGTCCCCATCAATGCTCGAGCCCTCAGCTTCTCCCTCGTCCTTCACCTTCTGCTTTTTCTGCTCTCAAAGTGCTACTCAGAGCTGTATAATGCCATTTTCCTCCACAAGATTTCCCTCTTCATTTCCTATTATCACCAGCCCTGCAGATTAAAGCAGCTGATCCCAAATAATCTTAGGATCCTGCTAAAATCCCACTTTAATCTGTTGTACATTAAATTTTTGCTTGGGGCAAACACAAATAGGCATTTATCCACAGGATGTAATCACATCCTCAAACCCACCTCCTCCTGCATGCCTCAAATTGCTAAATAGTAAGTCACAGATGCACTACTTGGGCTGCTGTGAACTAGAGATGCCAACAGATTAAAACTTTGCCTATCTAAGTCAAGCTCTCACTCCAAGCCAGACAAATATCTGCTCTCATTTTAAGGGTCTCTTCCACCCACCTACTTTTATAAGCCAGGATTGTTTTCGACCATCCATTCACAATATGAACAGTCCAGCCCAGTGCCTGTCTGCCTTTCTAAGAAACAAATCAACCTGCTCTATTACAAATTGGGTGGAAGAATAGGTATGGGAGATGACATAGCACGCAAGAAGCTCCAAGAAGCTTCATTTTTAGAAACTTTAGTCACTAGCACATCCTCATAAATATTAGAACACTGTCATTTAAAAAAAAAAGACCAAACCACAGACTTGGAGTGGGTCTCATCCATCTGAAGTAGCTTAAATTAATAACATCTAGTAGCCCAGTTAAGGAAATTCCTTTAAAAATCTAATATCATATTAAACCCTCAATGTGTTTTGCAAATTTTCTCTGTTTTACTGATCAGCTGGCTCCTGACATGCTCAGCCTGCTTGGTAGCATCTTAAGCTTCTGGTTTGCACACAGTAAAAGTGGTGCTCACAATAGGACACACGCTGCCCCTATAGAAAACATATGTTGAAATTTGGTTAAAGACATTCAACATGATCATACTACCAATTTTACCCTTTTTTTATAAATAACCATTTTATCCTTTTTTTTTTCCTATTTAACCATCTTTGAAACAGACAAGTGTTGCCCCTCAAACAACATTTAAATGAGAATGTGTTTGATTTCCTTAAGCCCAAATTATTCAACACCAAGCATGAACTGCCTGCAGTTTGCTCCCCTTGGGTTTATCTTAAACATCCTGAATTTGGTAGCCTGCAGGGAATTAAGTCAGAAGCCTTCAGATGCCTTCTCATGCTTTAATTCCCAGCTCCCTGAACATGCTTTGAGTTTGTTTAATCCATGTGGTGCATAATATCCAAATGTATAGCCTGAGCTCTATAGAAGCTGCTAAAACCCAACTGCCTGGTTTTGGGCAGCTGTATGTGTAATGTGCATCTCAGTAACACACCACTGATGTTATTCAAGGTCCTCTGGTGCAAGATTCAAAAAGGTTTTTGTCTCCATGGTCGAAATGGAGCGAGTGCTCAGCAAAGTGTGGCCAAACCGGGGTGCAGAAGCGTACCAGATCCTGCCTAGCTGAGCCCCTCTGGGGCGTGCACTGTAATGAAGCAACTGAGGAAGGGCGGCTCTGCATTGGACATGTTTGCTCAGGTGCTCCTATAACCTCACTTATGGGCAGGGGAGGATGTCCTGGTCTCACCACTGTGCAGGTGTTGTACTCCTTTGGCTGTCATTTACCATCTTTCTCTCCTTTTCCAGAATTTAGTGATTCCTGAGCAGGGCTGGAGAGTAGAAAGAGCAGAGCAGGGGGAGTTTGTAGCCAAACAGAAAGATAACGGGGACTCACAATATCTTGGGGATATAGAAAAAATCTCATGAATCTTATTATAACAGCAGCTCTCAAGGTGGAGTCAGAGACTGCAGACAGCTGCCTCCATGCAACCTCCAGGACAGAGATGATTTGGGAATATCAAATTGCCATAGTCCCTGCTGAAGGCACATGTTTTGTGCAGAAAAGTTGTTTCAGGTTTTCCCTGATTTCTTATATTAATTTCCATCTTTGAAATATCAGGGAGCTGCTGCACAGGGATGCTCTGTGACTGTAAAAGGAATGACCTGATCCTTGGGAAAAGACATATTATTATGTAGGATTAATCACTATAGGTAAATGAGTACAGAATAATATTTGGGAGACCAATTGTTAAACCCATTGGGTAGTGCTCACTTGGTAATTACCCCACATCCTGTCCAAGACAGGATACCACTGAATAAAGGGAGACAGGTTTTGGGATAGACCAAAATCACTACTTCTGGGCATGCATTGGTAACAGAAACCTAGAAAGTTTATGACATTGAATTTGTAATTTTGCCAGGGTTGAGCTAAGAGCTCGCATGCTGATCTGGATTCAAATTTCCCTGAAATTTAGCCCTTTGGGGAAGGTAAATAACAGTTCCTAGCTGTAATTATATCCACGTGGCTGCTTTCTACTAATTGTCAGGTTCGAAATGACATCGTCCCTGCCTTTCTAAGGCACAGCTGTGGATAATCAGGGAAAATATGTTTTGGATACAATTTACTCCTTATGCAGTATTTGCCTTATTGCATCTAAATTAAAAGCAGACGTGAGAACATGCTGTGAGTGTTGTGGGGACTTGGGAATGTTTTTTGACCCGTCTGCTTCTCCTCCAGCCTGCAATATCACCTGCCCCATGGGCCACGTCAATGCTGACTGTGACACCTGCATGTGTGAGGATGCCACCCTGCATGGGAAGGTGTCTCTTGAGGACGGGTCACCTGCTGCCGAAGCCCGGGTCTACCTGCAAGCCAAGAAGCTCAAGCTGTTGACAATGGCCGATAACAGAGGCATGTTTAGAATCCCAGGAGTTTGTCCAGATGGGAAAAACACCCTTAAAATAAAGAAAGCCAAATATGCAACAGCGACTGTCACCGTGCCTGAGAGCAACCGGAAAAACCTGGCGATCCAAGTGCAGCTGCACCGATCAGGTAACCCTAAAGAGGGGGGATGCAGGGAGCTTTATGCAGGCATCAGAAATAAACTGTGGCTTTTTGAGAGGAAGAGTAATGAGACGGCCTTTTCCTTCTCCTGCAGGCAAACCCTACGTTTTCCGGAGCCCTGAGGACAAAGCCAGGAGAGTGGGACAGAGTGTGTCCTTCTGCTGCGATGCCCGAGGGAGCCCAGCCCCCGACCGCTACCTCTGGTAAGGAGCTGAAGTTTGATCTGCCAAAAGTCTTAGCTGTCCCATGGATATCAGTTTTCTCTCCTTAAGTGGAGGGGTTTAGCTATAAAGCAGTTAAATACGCTGAAAACTGATGGTTGTAAGTGATGGCTTCCTTAAGATGGCATAGCAATGTCATGTGCTGAGAGATTCACTGAAAAAATACATAAAGTTTTAAAACCTCATCAGACACAACTGGCAACTCTGCCTGCCTGCCTGCCTGCCAGCTGTTCAGCAGCCACATCTCAGTATTGCCAGGAGTAGGACAAAAATTTTTAGGTGATGCCACCTACCCGAACTAAAACCAGGGAAAATGAGGCAGGAAATCTGGCAAAACCCACATAGCAGGATGCAGGATTAGGCCATTGCTGTGCTCCAGCCAGATGGTCAGCTTCTGTCCCCTTAACTGTTCCTGGCAGGTACCACAATGGTTCACTGCTGGATCCCTCATTGTACAAATATAAAAACAACCTGATTCTGAAGAACCTGAACAGAGAGCAGTCAGGAGAATATTTCTGCAAGGCCAGCAGTGCCGGCGGGTCAGCAAAATCCCAAGTTGCCAAGCTGGCTGTCATAGGTAAGAGAAAATGTGCCTGATGTTCTCCAAGCAGCTGGGGAGGTGTTGGTGTGCAGGAACCAGAAACTGTGATACATCTGGTAAAGAAAAGTCACAGGAAAAATACTTGAGGTTTATATAATTCATCTGTTTGCAGATAAGCTTGAGTGAGCTGGTTATGAACCAGACATTACATTCCCTACAAACCAGAGCTCTGTATTGCAGGTGACCTACCAAGCTCAACTGGCTGCTGTCAGGAGATTTCTCACTGTACTTGCTGCCTGATGTGGGGATATTTCTGCTTGTTTAGGGTTGTTCTTAAAGTCTTGGGACACATTTTAGTCTTGTCATAGTCAAAAAGCCAGGCAGCAGCAAAGCATCTAGCTGAGGGTGGGCTGGATGACCATAGTGGATAAGCAGGAGCTGGGATGCTCCTGCAAATAGCTCTTAATCAGGGTCCTAAAGCTAAAGCTGAGCTACTTGCTTCACTGGAATCAGTTAACCAGCTAAACAAAATCCTGCAAAAACCCCACTGCTTTTAGGAGCAATGTATTTAGCTCTGAGGTTTCAGACAACATAGTGATGACTGTACAATTATTTCATACTGCTCATTAAGAAATCCTATTCAACAGGAAGACAAGAGGCAGCCTGTGACACCCAACCCCAAAGCCATCTCATCCGACTTCCTCATGATTGCTTCCAAAAAGCAACGAACTCCTTCTACTACGATGTGGGCAAGTGCCCAGCAAAGACCTGTGTGGGGAAGCTGGATAAGGGACTTCGGTGTAAGGACAATGTCTCCTACTGCTGTGGGGTATCCAAGATGGAAACCAGGGACATCTCCTGCGATGGCTACACACTCCCCACTAAAGTCATCGTTGAATGTGGCTGCAAAATATGCACTGAGACCAAAATAATGGTTCGAGGCAGAGCCACAGCAGCAGATAATGGTGAGCCACTGAGGTTTGGCCACATCTACATGGGGAACAAGAGAGTGAGTATGACTGGCTACAAGGGAACCTTCTCCCTCCACGTCCCCGCAGACATGGAGAGACTGGTTCTAACTTTCGTGGATCGGCTGCAGAAGTTTGTGAACACAACAAAAGTTTTGCCCTTCAAGGAAAATGGAGGTGCTGTATTTCATGAGATCAAGCTACTAAGAAAGAAAGCCCCTGTTACACTGGAATCCACTGAAACCAACGTGATTTCTTTGGGGGAAATGGAAGAAGATGATCCAATTGCTGAATTAGAAATTCCTCCCAATGCATTTTATAGGAAAAATGGAGAGGTCTACAGGGGCAAAGTGAAAGCCAGCGTCACATTTCTGGACCCAAGAAACATCTCCACAGCCCCTGTGACACAAAGTGACCTGAACTTTGTAGATGAGGAAGGAGATGTATTTCCTCTCCGCACGTACGGCATGTTTTCCGTGGACTTCACAGATGAAAAGGGCACCGAGTCCCTCAACGCAGAAGAGGTGAAGGTTCACTTGGATGCTGCTCAGGTGAAGATGCCAGAGCACCTGCAAGAGATGAAGCTTTGGTCCCTAAACCCAGAGACAGGGTTATGGGAGGAAGAAGGGGACTTCAATATCAAGAAAAGCACACGGCGCAAGAGGGAGGAGAGAACTTTTTTGGTTGGGAACATGGAGATCAAAGAGAGGCGCCTTTTTAACCTGGATGTCCCTGAGAGCAGACGGTGCTACGTCAAAGTCCGAGCCTACAGAAGTGAAAGATTTCTGCAAAGTGAGCAGATCCAAGGGGTTGTGATTTCTATTATAAACATGGAGCCAGAACCAGGGTTCTCCTCCAACCCCAGAGCATGGGGCCGTTTTGACAGCGTAGTCACTGGCCCCAACGGCGCCTGTGTGCCCGCCTTCTGTGATGAGCAGAACCCTGAAGCCTACGGAGCTTACATCTTGGCGAGCATGGGGGGCGAAGAGCTCGAAGCTGTGCCCTCTGCTCCCAAACTCAACCCTGCTGCTATTGGGGTCCCACAGCCATACCTCAACAAGCTCAACTACAGGAGGACAGATCATGAGGACTCCAACATCAAGAAAACAGCATTCAGCATTAACATGGCCAAGCCAAGCCCTAATTCTCCAGAAGAGAACAATGGCCCAATTTATGCCTATGAAAACCTCAGTGAATGTGAGGAAGCTCCACACAGTGCTGCTCACTTCAGGTTTTACAGGATAGAAGGAGACCGGTATGACTATAACACTGTTCCCTTTAGTGAAGATGACCTCATGAGCTGGACTGACGACTACCTGGCGTGGTGGCCCAAGCCCATGGAATTTAGAGCCTGCTACATTAAAGTAAAAATAAATGGACCCCAGGAGGTGAACGTAAGATCTCGTAACATGGGTGGGACGCACCCACGCACCATTGGCAAGCTCTACGGCATCAGGGATGTGCGCAGCATCCGTGACCCCCAGCGGCGGGACGTGTCGGCAGCCTGCCTGGAGTTCAAGTGCAGCGGAATGCTCTTCGACCAGGACCGTGTGGACCGCACGCTCGTCAAAGTGGTCCCACAAGGCAACTGCCGTCGAGTGAGCGTCAACAGCATGCTCCACGAGTACCTGGTGAACCACCTCCCCATGGCCACCAACAACGACACCAGCGAGTACACAATGCTGGCACCTCTTGACCCGCTGGGACACAACTACGGCATCTACACAGTCACTGACCAAGACCCAAGGATCGCCAAGGAAATCGCCCTGGGCAGGTGTTTCGACGGCACATCTGATGGCACCTCCAGAACCATGAAGAGTGATGTCGGCGTTGGGTTGACTTTCACCTGTTCGGAGAGGAGCGCAACAGAGCAAAGCATCTTCCAGTCTCAGAGAAATTTGGGCCAGCAGTCTCCAAGAGACTTGGGCCAACAGTCTCCGAGGGACTCGGGCCAGCAGCCTCTGAGGGATTTGGGCCAGCAGTCCATCCTGGTTCTGCCAGGGCAGAGCCCCGCGTACCGGAGGCCACCAGCAAGCCGCCGAAACAACCAAGCCAAGATCCCGATAAGAGGTCAACGTCCCACCTACTAGAGCTGTATAGGAGCATCAGTACAGTCACTCATGCTCAATTAAGTATAATTTGAAAGTAACATCAACCTGCTAAATAACCTAATTGAAAGCTGGTAGGTGTCATTATTTATGAGATATAATTAAGGTGCCATTTTTTTTTCCC
The DNA here is from genome assembly GCA_013398075.1 of Notiomystis cincta. Classification (NCBI taxonomy): domain Eukaryota; kingdom Metazoa; phylum Chordata; class Aves; order Passeriformes; family Notiomystidae; genus Notiomystis; species Notiomystis cincta. Next base: position 191,437 of record VZRX01016592.1, on the reverse strand, counting down.
CATCAGAAAGGAAAGATATAAGACGAGAATTGGGGGCCAGCAGAGGTAGTGAGTTTGTGTCTTATTAAATGCATCCATAAAAATCTTCTTTCTGCCTGACATTAAACAGCTTCACATGATAGCCTAAAGGGAAGACTAAACACATGATTCATTAAATCATGTACATAAAACATTCTTCTGTTCTGCATCTGCAGACTTTGCCAGCCCAAGTACCTGTACAGTAGTTGGTAACATGAAAAGGAATAAACTGATTTCCTCATACTGAATTCAACTGCAAGGTTTCGTACTTGAAATGTAAGTATTTTATTTATTTCTAGCTTGTTTTAGAATTACTGTATTCAAGCTAAACTACTGGCAAATGCATTTCTAAGAACTCACATGCTCAATAGCACAGAGAAGCCATGTGGATTTGTAGGCTCCACGTGGATACAGCTAGAGTTTTCTCTTGCTTCTTGCATTATTTGACAAGAAAATCCATGTTCTATGATAGGGTAGGTTAATAAAAAAGTAATTTTGTAACTTCGATGATGTGTGTCACTTTTGTGTTTGAAATGCCCAAGTAAATAAACCACATGTAGAGCTGAGCAAAGAATAACCTACAGGATTTCACCTTTCTGTTCACAAACAGGTTACAGTTTTATCAGGAGACTGATCCTGGATATGGGTGAGTGGTTTTGTGGGTGCCTGGTTCTCCTGCAGCTCCAGGGTTTGGCCATGGCATGCTGCAGAGTCAGGGAATCTCTCCCCAGCTTGACATCATGTGGAGAGTCAGCAATGGTGCTGGGAGAATCAGAGCAGCAGTTCTGGGCAGGGATAAATTAAAGAGTGGCACAAGATGGAGGGAAAAGAAGGCTGGGAATTCGTGCTTTAAGGATGACAGGAAACGAGGCAACGTAGAGCAGTCCTGGGTGGAGACAGGGAGAAGACCAGGCTTCCCTCTACACTCAGCAGCAGCGAGCAGCTGCTCTTAGCTGAAGGTACAGCTGGCCACAGAAGGGGTCAGTGATCCCCCTCCAAGCGACCTATTAAATTGTCCTTTCAACCCCCCACCCTTTCTAGAGCAAAATCAAGGACCTCACAGCACAGAAGACATCTTGTAGGCAAACACTGGCAATACATTTTTGGGGTGCAGACAAGCCAGCAAGTCTCCAACACCAAAATTCCCACCAAGAGAGATCATAAAAAGGTGGGCAGTGCTATCGGATGCAAAGTGAAATTCAAACACGTGCTCCAGCATGGATTTCCCTCTCCTACCCAATCCCCTCCTATGGATATGAAGCTGGTTCTAGGCCTATGCTGCCATACCTACAGCCCATCAAGGGCATGGGGAATCCTTTGATAGCATTCAGCAAGTTTCAGAACAGTTTCTCAAGTCTGACACAGGGCAGGCTGAATTATGCTTTAACAGGTTAAAAAATACCCCTTAATAATCCACTTTTTTATGCAAATTGACAGTTATCAAAGAAAAGCAGAAAAGGAAGAGTTGTGGAAATCTCTGGCACATGCTCTTCATACCAATGAATTTAGACTCTGTGTGTTTTCTTTTGTGTCTAGTCTGCTGCAAGGGTTTGGCAGGAGCCAGAGCCAAGGCAGCCAGTGGGGAGCATTAGCTTGGACCTTCCCACAGAGATCTTGGCTTGCACAGAGAAATGTCTCTTCCCTCTGCCCCCTCCTCCTCTGCAGACAGACAGCCAAACCCCAAACTTAGTTTCATCACTTTGAGAGTGAAGTAACACAAATGACTTCTACAGACTAACCCAGGAGATAAATGGATGAAAGCAGGATCAGGATCTGATCTCTGTGCTGCATGTGGGCTCGCCAGTCAAACACAGCAGAGTACAGGGCTCTTCCTTCTGGGGAGAAATCTGTGTTTAACAGCACTGAAATGGTCACGGCCCTACAGCCTGGAACAGCCAGAAGCTCTTCAAGTTTCCCCAAACTGTCCCCCTCTGCAGCTTAGCGCTGACTTGGAGGAACAAAACTAATCTGTGCACTCACTGAGTCCCTGAGCTCTCCCAGGAGGCTGCTGGCAGACTGTGTTGGACACAGAGCAAGACAGAGGTTTTCAAGCACTACCAATAGAAACAACCTTGACACAGCCACCGCTCAGAGCTAACATCTCATCATTACTGATGAGCCACCACCTCAAATACATTAAGAAAAGTCTATATAGGAGCAAAGCTACAGCAGGTCCTGGCATTTGCTACTCACATGAATTTTATGCTACAGCTCAGTGTCAGTTCTGACTCCTCCCACTTATGTTTATGGTCAGTGTATGGCAGTGTCCTTTCTTCAGCCTGAGTCCTAACCCACACTCCTACATATCAGAGAGCATCAGCTGGAGGAATGCAGGAGGGCTGGGACTCAGCTCCTCCCTTGGCCTTAGCCTTTGGACCACCAACCTTGAGGAACAGGCTGAAGAAGACCTGGCTCCTAAACGTGGGCAGGTTTGTGACTAATGGCAAAGCATCTCCCATTAAGGTCACTAAGTTTCCAATCCTCAGATAAATCCAGTGACCTATCCCTCCTGTTTTTAAAGGAAACTACTGCTTCCCAGAAGCTATCAGGATGCTAACAGATGGGATAAACAAAAGGAGAGATATTCTTGTCTAGCCTCAACCAGCAAATTGCTGGGGGATTTTGCAAGCAACTTTATAAAAAGGCTCAAGTATTCATCTGATTAGTCACTTATACTTTTTGTTTGTTTGTAATGTATTCAGATAACAGGAATAAAGAGTTTCCTAGGAAGCAGGGGGAGTAGTAAGGTTGTGGAACATGAAACAGATGCATCTAATTGTGAGTCACCAGCATCCTAGGAAATATCACTCCCTTACTAACATTTATTTGAAATCCATGATGAAATCATCCCCATCCAACACCAGAGCCCTTCTGGTGCCCAAATATTTCGCAGTTCTGTCAGTAATTTGGTCCCAGTGATGTTAAATTGAGCCATAGTGGACACTGGGTCTGTGAATACCTCTGTTGCTTTCCCTCTCTCCTCTGAGAGGAGGACAGCTGTTTTATTTTGTGAAGATCCCCTTCCAACAGCCAGGGTAGCTGTACTCAACCTCAACAGTGGCACTGGGGATCAAATCACTGTGTCTGTGTTCCAGAGTCAACCCTGACATGCTATTCCACACCTCATCAGTGAATGCCCCATTTTTGTTTTGTCTGTTCTGCAAAAATAATCAGATTTTCATTACTTACTGAGTTAAATCCCTGCAGAGCCAGGTGAAAGCAAAGTTTCCAAAGAGACATTTTGGCTAACAGCTGCCTGGGGAACACCAATTCCCTTTAAAACTTCTCTACCATGCCAAAAATAGCATACCAAAGACTTTCTCCATAAAAAAATAAATTAATCTTACCTTCTTTTGCTCTATAAAATGACTTGGGTAAAGTTGTGCATATTCAGAGCTAAGACATTAACTGTTAAACGACACAGAACTGTCTAATCTTTTTTAACTTCTCACACAGAAAGGAGGAGAAGCCTTAAAGCAAACTGCACAGATCAAAAGATTAGGTTACAAGTACATGGGATTCTGGCTGCAATATGGTTTAGACATTATTCACTATTAAACAACTAACTGAAGACGTTCTGTACCAGATTTTCACCATCTTCCATCCAGCTGTCCTTGGTTTTCACCCAAAAGGGATGCAGAGAGCTCCATCTACAGGGGTTCTGGGCACATGCCACCTCAAACTTCCCAAAAACACTGGGAAACTCTTCCTGTTGCTTTATGCTTTAGTGAGAACCAGATGATTATTGTCTGCCAGCAATATGTCTCACACTGAGCACAACCTAAAACCGAGGATGAAAGATACACAAGAATTAGAAGAATTTTCCTTAAGTCACTGCTAGAAAAAACTGTTGATTTAACAGTTTGGTTATCTAAAAGCTTTTAACCTGGACTCTTCTGCTTGAACTTTTGATACTGTATTCTTCCTGTGGGAGTCACACCTCACTGTTCATTTTGCTCAGGTTATAGTGAACCAGAAGTCATTTTCCAGTGCTTATGGACCTGGGACATCTGAAAAGTTGGGTCCTGAAATACTGAAATTGTTGAGTCCCAGTTAACTAAAACACTTCTCACAAGTCCAAAATTCTTTATCATTAGTGCTTAAAATTATATCTAAACCGGGGTGGGGGGTGGGTTTGCCATACAGTGATGTAAGCAAGCCCCAGAAAACTCCCCAAACCACCCATTGTCCCTATAAACATGCAAAAAACTCACTCACCCACCCACTCTTCTATTGGCATAAAGTGATAACTAACCTTTATAGACTGATCTGAACAGAGTAAAAGCAAAATAACTCCACAACTTTCACTTGCATAGAGTAGGAGGGAGCAAAACACAAAAATACATCATTTTCTTGGAAGCAAACTTGCAGGATTTAGAATTTCTGCAGCACCAATTGCACTGAGTCTGCGGTCAGGAACAACAGGAATTCTCCACAGGAGCCTGACTTCCACCTTGCTGTTGTTTCCAGTTTCTGACTCTGATTCATAGGCTTGGATTTCTTGGAGGACCATGTGTTTTGGAAAACCTGTCAGAGGTAATTAATTGATGGACAAATGGCAATAGAAGAAAAATACTGCAGCAGCTGCTTTAACAGATGCTTCTTCAGAAACATTTTAATCCTTGTGATATGACACATTTTTCTAGATTTTTTGCTTTTACTTCAGCAGAACTCAGAAAAAGCAAGAAAGTTAGCAAATATTATAACAGCTCCTAAGAGATGGCCAGACTTTGCTCTGCTGTTCTGCTCAGTGCTATATTACTTGTTCTAAGCCAAAGAGTGTAAGAATCACAAGTTTTGGGGCTCTTGACATGAAATACTCCTTATATATGCCATTAAACAAAGACAGATTGAGGAAAATCCTGGATTGGGTTAGTAACTCCTCATCAGGTAAAAACCTCTCCCATCAGAGCACAAATGGAGAGCACACAAATTTTAAATGGGATGTATCCCAGGCAAAAAGGGGAAGGAAGAAAATCATCATGGACAGGAAAAGATTCTCTTATGTTCTCAGCTAAGTCATTCACCTCAATGCAGGGATACAAAGAGAATTTTAGAAGCCACATGAATATCAAACTAGTCAGCATAAATCTCAATGAGCATTAGAAAAGCTCACTGGATTTCAGTATTTCCAGATTAAAGTAATTGTACAAAACTTATGCCTGGAGAAAATGATACCAAAAGTCCTCAAAAAAACCCTGAAAATGTTGTATAAAAATAAATTTATTTCTCAACAGTGGAAACAGGGATTTATTCAGTATCTACAGCACTCAGGGAGATTCTCTTCCTTAATGGGGAAAGAGAAGAAATATCTTCAGGAACCCACGAGGAAAACATGTGGATGACAATAGGATCAAACACTATGGGAAGAAATCCCTTAATTAACTTGAATGTTATAGGTGGGCACTGAAATATTTTATATTACTAATAACTTACAGAAATTAAAAAATACGTTTATTGCTTTATATCCTGTGCCAATATTCCCCTCTCTTTCAGAGTCTTTTTTACTGTGCTAAGTTTGAGTGTTTGAAATCTGCATTCCTGATGAACTGTTCTTGGATTCTGCTGGAACCAAGAGTGCATATATCCATTGTAGAAGTCAACTGCTGTAAGCTTCTTCTTTAAAACAACTGTTTTGATTCCAACCCAGTCTTCCTAAAAATAAAAACAAACAAAAAAAGCAGTAAGCATCTTCTTTTTTTGTTTAATGTTATCTTTAGCTCCCAAAGGCTGGTTCACAGAATACATTTTATTCAATGTCATCAGGCTTACAAGCCAAATTCTTGCTTGCAAGTGTGCAAAGCCCATTAGTGGAAATTAAAAGTTTAAGGTATCAAGTAAAAATCTGGTGCTAATCTACACTAGTATAGAAGCAAAAAATGCACATTAATACAAAAGTTAGGCACCACAAAAATACTAAAAATCTCATCTTTAGGGCAGTGAATACAAAACAAATGGGAAAAGCCTACCTTGCAGCGAGCTATCAGTGTTTGGGACACTTTATGGAACAGCAATGAACCAGGAACAACTCCACAGTCATTTTGTATTTGACCTAAAAGCAAAGAAAAATCATCCTGCATTTTTATGCCAACAAATAAAGAAGAGATTTAAACCACTTCCATTCCTCTGAAGCATGATAACCATCTCGAGTCATTCTTTTGCTGAAAAATATTTTATTGTATTCTGTGTTTTATTATAATCAAATGAACAGAAACAATCAGAACAGTCATTCTCTGGTACTGTTCCATATCTGATCCATGAACATTCACTAAGCCCTGATCAGTCACACCCCTTGGACCACACACTACTCAGATTCCTGAAGGAAATGGTTTTAAAATTTAATAATTTAAGAGTAAATACCAGAAAAACCAGGGATATTATCCACTTCCACAAAATCCAGGAGTTTAATGGTAGTACCCTTCCAGAGTGTCTGCAAAGGAAACTGGAAACAGAGAGAGATGACACATTGAGAATACTTCCACATTTCCAGGCAATTGTTTCCTTATGCAAAATACCTGCAATAATAACATTAAGGGAAAATTTAGCTGTAGGCCAAGATAGGAGATTTTTCTTATCAGACTTAGCTTTCCTTGTCCTTCCACAACTCACACCATTAGCATATGCAGAAATGAGTTAAGCAATTGGCTACAACAGCCCTTCACTGTGGCTGTTTGCACTGTTTACTGCCATGCAGAGATATCATTGTGGCATTCCAAACCTTCTCAAATACATCAGGGAAAACCTCAGAGCTTAGGAAACAACACAAAAATTTTGAGCTGATTTCACACTTGGGATCAAGTCCATGAAAATTCTCCTCCACATTAATTCCACCTCTAATGCTAAACACACACTAGGTTACAGAGGCTAAAATAACTAAAATTGAGGTTTAGTGATTAGTTAAAATATCAACACCAAACTCAGCCATGCTATAGGACAGAAAAGGGCTCCAAAAAATCCAGTCTCACCATACTTCCTATTGCACGATGCAGTTGGATTATTTGTGCAGCTGTTTGCTCTTCCCATTTTATACAACTCTTCGCTACAGAGATTTTAGGAGCTGGGGGAAAAAATAAATTAGAAGAATTCTTATTTTGTTTTGCATCTCTTAGCAAACAGCTGTACTACTTTACTCTATTTTAAACCTCAGTTTTTCCTGACCAGCACTGGGTCTATCATCCAGCCAAGGTACCTCAGACAAGAACTGTAGGAAAGATTTTGTAAACACCTCAATTTGGATTATTTTTTATTCACAGTTCTCTTATTTACCCATTGCACTGCAAACTTGGATCATGCTTACAAGCAAAGCTGTAACCCTTCTGTCTGCATTACAATTGTGAAGAATAACAAACTCAGATTTTGTGACATCAATGGTGATTTTGGTATTGTACAAGTAACTGGAAAAAGAAACAATATTGTAGTAAGTCTGAAGACTTCTGAAGTATTTTTCTCCTGTATGACTTTTTTAAGCTAGAGAAAGCAGTGAGGAGAGCACACTGAAAAATGAATCAAAAAAAATACAACCTAGCATGGCAGGAAACATTAAGTTTTCCAGCTGATAAAGGAAAAAATGAACAAGTCACATTATAAACAATGTGTACCTACCAAATGTTACTCCTTCTTTTGGCTGCTCTTTTTTATTTTTTAAACTTTCAGGCAAGTTCTTCAAAACTGCTAACAGCTGCAAAATTAAATTTTGTACAGAGTATTAGTCAAGCTAAGTTTAAGCAATAATAAACAAAGTAAAACCTAATTTTTCAACAGTGAAACTGTCCTGTGAGCTTTTAGAAAACTGGCTCAGTATATTCAGAAGATGTGTATCCTACACACAAACACAGTAGAGACATCCTTCCCACTGAATCACAATTAAAAAATGCAAGTATTTTTTAATGGATGACCTTCTCTGAGAAGAGGACAAAAACTGACTATTAAAATGAAAACCAGATATCCATTTAAATGAAAGAACCAGCACTGTTTCCATAGACAGGACTTGAGTTCTTCACTGAATAGAAACAGAACAACACACAGTTCTGACACTGATGGCTGATCACAGGCAACTGTGCTCTCCTCTCAGCAAGGCAAAGTGCTCACAAGCACCAAGTTTCACATCACTCTCCTCTTAACCTTGAAGTCAGCTCAGAACAAGATAAAGAATTCTGTTTGCACATGTTAAAAGCAAAGTACCAGTCAGAAGGGACACAGCTGGCAGGACTTTACCATGTTTGCACCCATCGTTGCCAGCATCCCTTCCAGCTGCTGTGCCGTACACTGGGGAGGAACAGCAACCTCTTCTTGCTTAATAATTGGACCTACATCAAACCTGCAAGGCAGAAAACATACAACCTTACTGGAGAAGCTGAAACTCAATTAGCAGTTCAAAAGTCTGTATTCAATACATTAGCTCAGCTACTAATTACCCTTTCTTATCCCCTCTAAACTACTTTTCAGACGTTATTTCACATTATCAAATGTTTGGTTCACAAGACAACACAAGGAAGAAAATATCAGGTCTGTCCTGGCAGCAAGATTCTCCTCAGCAAGCTGAGATTGATATCAACACACCTTTTACAGTTCAGGACATAAGATCTCAGAAGAAACAACCTGAAATACTCAGAGGGAATTTGTTTCACATTTTCCTGAGATCTATTATCAGACAAGCATCTAAGAAAGAAAACATAACAAGGATAACGTATTTTTACAAGCCTTTTAAGACAGTTTGTGCTGAAACTAAAACACATAATCTCTCTCATGCCTAGACAGGCAATTTCTTGTCCTCTGTCCACTTACAGGACGTTACAGGCAACTCTGAAGTCTGAAAAGCAGATCTTTTCTGTCCTATCACAGCAAGCCTACTGATAAAGCTGTTCTCTGTCTGTTCCTTGTGATAATGTCAAGAATTAGAGAGCAGGCCTGGAGTGCAAATTACAGGCTTACTAAAACACTCTAATTGTGGCAAATCTCATATGGTCAGATGAACATTTCTAAGTGTTTCAAACTTTAAAATTAAACACACATTAAAAAAGATTGTGGTTACATAGAATGAGTTGAACAATGACTTCAGCAGTGATGATTTAAAGTCCTGAGAGGCAATGCAACAGTGAGTTGTCTGCAAAGCACACCAAACCTACCTTTTTGGTCTTATTTCCATGATTGTCACCCCAGTCACCTTGTCACCGTGAAGCACTGTGTGGACTATGGGTGCAGGACCACGCCACCGTGGGAGACAGCTGGGATGGACATTCAGCACACCACTGGAATGAGAGATTTACAAGTCTGAATAGGAATGTTACCTGAAACATATGCTAATGGATGTGAAATATATATTATAGTGAAACTACTATCTGCTCATGCCTTCTCATGTGTTGCTGGCTTAAATATGCACTTGAAGGAAAATTCACACTACATAAACTTCAGTTTCTTAGCAAACACAGAGAGATGTGAGGGATAAAGGCAAACATGTTTTGCTGAATATTTGCATAAATTTATATCCATGTGTCAAAGAACACTGAACTTTACAATGACAGCAATAGGGCTCTGGCTAGGCAGATGAACCCAGGGAAAATAACCTCACCTACTGCAAGTCACAGATGCTGCCTCAAAAACGGTGTGGCTTTGCTAATGAAGCAGTGACAGATGTCCTGTCACACACTTACTATGGGAACTGCAGAATGAGATCCTCGCTTAGGAGACGTCCAAAAGATGCCACCACACCCACATCAAACTGCCCCACGGGTCCCGTGTGTGGCCACTCGTGCACAGGCAGCTGGAGCTCCCTGGCACAGCTCCTCACGGGCAAGTCCCCGGGCAGGCGGGAGGGCAGGGTCACCACCTCCAGCCGGGACACGAGCGAGCCCTCGCTGGGCTCCCTGGGGTGGACAAGGTGTTGAAGGCGCCGTGCAGGCAGAGTGAGGCGAGGGCTGGGTCACCTTCATCCCTTCGCTCTGCCCCTGTGCCAATCCCCATGGTCTCTGTGATCCTGGTCCCTGTCCCATACTCACGCTCCTTCCCTCTCCCTTCCCTGCTATCTTCTCTGTCCAACTCACGGTGCCACCCGAGCGCCTCCACCTCATCCCTCAATAACCTCTGAGCCTCATCACCAGTCCTCATCTCCCATCCCTCGGTGCCCAGCCCTCCCTCACCCTCCCAAGCCCCTGC
>VZRX01016592.1:144071-181144 GCA_013398075.1 Notiomystis cincta | reverse complement strand
GGCCGCCCCTCAGGGCTGAGGCGGCGGCGCCATGATCGTAAAATCATAGAGCCATAGGCGAACCTCAGTTGGAAGGGACCCGCAAAGATCATCGAGTCTAACCCGCAGCCCTGCGTAGAACACCCTCATATGCCCACCCTGTGCCTGAGAGCGTTGTCCGAACTCTTTTTGAGCTCTGGCAGCCTTGGGGTCGTGATCATTCCCTGGGGAGCCCCTTCCAGTGCCCGACCACCCTCTGGGGGATAAACCTTTTCCTGACATCCAGCCTAAACCCTCCCCGACTCAGGTCCCATCACTGGTCACGAGAGTGAAGAAATCAGTACCTGCCCTTCTGCTGCTCTTCGGGAGGATGTTGAAGACCACAATGAGTCAAAACAAGTGCCCTCAGCCGCTACTCATACAGCTTCTCTTCCACATCCTCCATAACCTCTTGGCCTCCTTTGGATGCTCTCGAGGAGCTTAATGTCTTTATGTTGTGGTTAGCCTGGAGAAGACTGAGAGGGGATCTCATTAATGCATAAAAATATTTCCTAGGGTGCTAAGAGGATAGTGCAAGGCTCTTTTTTGGTGGCGCTCAGCAACAGGATGAGGAGCAGTGTCCATAAATTAAAACACAAGAAGTTCCATCTCAACACGAGGAAGAACTTCTTCATGTGGAGGGTGGCAGAGCACTGGGACAGCTGCCCAGAGAGGGCATGGAGCCTCCCTCTCTGGAGACATTCCAAACTCATCCTAACACGTTCACCCGTGTCACCTGCTCCACGTGCCCCTGCCTTGGCAGGGCTGGGTGATCTCCAGAGGTGCCTTCCAACCCTAACAATTCTGTGATTCTGTGATCTTGGTGTGGGGTGGTGGGAGCCATCAGGGCGGCCCTCAGGGTCTGTGCTCCCCTGGTGCTCCTGAGTGGTGTCACCTGTGGCCCCTTGACCCCCACCAGGAATTGTCTGTGCTGCCTCAGTGCGAAGATAACGCAGAAAAACGTCAGAGACTGAAAGGGGTGTTGACCCCACAGCCACTGATCTGGCTCTGACAGCATTTGAAAAACAGACTTCAGTTCCTGCCTCCATGGACAGCTTCATTTTAACAGTGACAGTAACTCAAAGAATGTTTTATTGTAAACTATGGGGTCAGATTCACCACTGAAAGAACTGTGTTCTCCCATAACATAAGTATGAAAATATTTTATCATTCTGCTAAGTACATTCTTTCCCCCCATGGGAAGATGGTTTATTTGTGTAGCTCTTCATGTAAATCACTTACACAAATTCCCTACACATCTATATCACAGTCTATCCTATAGTCTTTGACACTAGGAATTTCTGTGGCATGGAGTGTGAGAATCTGTAAATGTCCTATATGCCAGTGAAAACATGTAAATTACTTGTAAAATGGATGGCAGAATTTTATGTCGGGTACAAGAGGGAAGGATCAATTAAAAAAGTGAAATTTTGTGCTGTGTATATTCCTTCCCTTTTTCATGTCTGTTTGCCCATCATTAGGGTTTTCTCTCAGACATTGAGGATGCCATTGTCTCCAGTGGTGGTAATAAGGAGCAAATAATGAAAAATTGCTGTTACAGGTAAAAAAAAAGCGTCAGGCCATCCTAACTGGAGTGCCTACATTCCAGCACCCTGAGTAAAGGAGAATGTGCTACCAAATACTGAGGTAATTTCCTAATCAGTATGTAAAAATCAAATGCTCAGAAAAACTTAAAATTCTCTATTACCTGGGGAGTCCCATGAAAATCCTTGGTTTAGTCAGAGGCAGGACGCTTCAACCTTGGTCACCTCATCTCAGTGCATAAATGAAAGGTTATAGTAAAAATAAATTAAAATATAAACAAGAGGCTAGCAAGGATGAAGGAATGTCTTGTGCTTGAGAAGAGATTAAAGCTTCCAGCATGGTTCATGTTGGAAGGTGGGTTGGAAAAAAGGGAAGGCGAACAGTCTGACTTATCATAAACAGGGAACATTTTGCCATTGCACAATAACTAAGTGATTACAGGCACTCACGGCTGTCAGGCCCCAAACCAGAGGAGCAGTGTTCAGCACAGAGTGTGATTTCAGGCCTTATCTCAGATGGCGAAAAATTTAACCTCATAATACCTCAGATGCTCAAAAATACTCCTGGTTTCCAGAGGCAGTGAGGGCAATTGCTGGAAGAAAAGCTGGAGGGAGACGTCCTGTGTGGCGACAGCAAATATGAGTTCTCTGAGTCTTGGCTGAAGCCCTGGATTTATCACCAGCACTTCAGAAAGGCCAGGGATGTATGTGTGTCTGGATTGCCCAAAAGCTGTGAGTTTGAACCCAGAATCCAGATGCTGGATTAATTGTTCATTTCCAGGTATCAGATCCAGGCACTGAACATGTCACTGACACCATGTGTAGTTTCACCTGCTGCTCCTCCAAGACTTAAGCCCTTGAGATGGATTCTCACTTCTGGCTATAGTTAAGGCTCCTGGAAATGCTGTAACTCCATGCTGAGCTTTTGCCAGACTTACGCACAAAGTAATTAAAGTTTCATTTGCAGTCAGTTTTTGAAGTGGACTTAAATTCCCTCCAGTACATTTGCTCCCACGTAATTCATCCTTGGCTCTGATATGACAGCACATTTCAAACACATTATGGCTGTTACTCATTATTATGTCTTCGATGGAGTGTTTGTGAATTTTAACTGAAGATTTATTTTGAAATAATTTTTTTCAGAATGAAAGCAACTCTCTGATTGTTTCACCAAAAAAAAATCCGGCTTTCCTGCTGCATTTGAACTCTGCTTTTGTACATGGAAAGAAAAAAAAACCAACCCTGAATGTTTAGTTATTCTGTAACCAGGCATTTCAGGTCAAAGACATTGAAGGGATCAAAAAAGATAAGCAAAATTAAAACAGCAAGGTCAGACAAATTCTTCCCAAGAGTAGTAAAGACAAATCCAAGTAGGAAACAGATCAGATCTTATCTCCACTTTGCTTCCTGGCCAAAGACACTGAAAGTGTCTCCAAGAAGAAAAAAGACATCTCCCATTAAGCAGTGCCAGTGTTGTCAGGGGAGACACAGAATCAAATACTCACACCCTCTCTGGAGAGGAGCACTCCTGAGCACCTTTGTGGTTCTCTGGAAAAGGAGAGGATTACTTGACACAAGAGCCAACTCTGACCAGTGGGGAGCTGGTATTATTTCCATGTTGAGTCCTAAACATATCTCAGCCACCTACCTGCATCCTGACCCTAGACAGATGAATACATCAAGCCATGTAGAAAATTGGGATGAAAGGCAACCTTCTGGGGCTTTGCAGTCACCAGCCTTATGTCACAGTCACCTCTTCACCATGGCCAGTGTCTCCATCCCTTTACTCAGAGATTGTTCTGCAGGGGCCGGGTGTCTTCTTTGCACTTTCCCAGGGCCAGAGGGTTTCATTGTGAGACCACTTACTGTCCTGTCCCTGTGCACCCTTTCCCTGGCAACAAAATGCTCACAAGGGTGCTGGAAAAGTGTTCCCCCCTGTGGTGGCACTTTTAGAAAGATCCAACTGGAATTGAGAAGGAAAGGCAGCACGATTTACTGTGTGGTGGGCCTCCAGCAGCAGGGAGCAGCTCTCGTTTCTGAGCTCCCATCTGATCTCTGCCAGGCTGAGGCTGAGCAGTGAAACATCTCTGTCTGGAGAGCACACATCTGCTGGGTGAGATTTCACAGGGGCTGCCTGGGAAAACTCTCATTGGATGTGAGATGGGATTCAAAGGATTAATCATACCAGAACAAAGCTTCAGTGCCAAAGATCATAGAATCACAGAATGGCCTTGGTTGGAAGGGATCATAAAGATCATCTCATTCCAACACCCTTACCATGGGCAGGGACACATTCCACTAGACCAGATTGCTCCAATCCCTGTCCAACATGGCCTTGAACACTTTATTTCAAGCTGAAAAACACCCAGAACAGCACAAACATAAGGATACTGCACCCACCATCCCAGTTTAGTTGGAGCTAGCCAGAGCTAGCTGTGTACCTCAAGCTCATCACTGAGACATACCTCTCTTGCTTTGCAGTGTGCAGCTCCATCCATGAATCAGGTAGTTCAGGGAGGAGGAATCTTCCTTTCCCAATGTGGCTGGCTCTAAAAGCAGAGCCTCGTGGCAGGTTATTGACTTAGCCAGGCGTTGCCAGTACCTGTGAAGCTGGGATGGCAAAATCTGACAGGTTCTTCATGCTTTGCCTGCAAAGTTGATTGCTCTGGTAAGATGCTCTGACAGCCTTAGAATGGCCATTCATTGAAAAGGGAAAAAAAAATAGATAATATACTTTATCAGGACATGCTTCCTGTATGCAGTGGGGACTGAGCCAAGCAGAGTGAACATTATCATTTCTTTTAACTGCAGGGTAACTTATTACTGAGTGTTATTCTACTCAGCTTGCTCTTTTAATACTGATTATGCCAATAACTTGAGCAAATAAACTGGAAGTTGCTACAGCTCATTCTTTGGCAAAAGGTCATTCACCTCGTGCTGTAAATGGTCCCTCTAAAGAGGTGTGTTTTTTCAGGGGCTGGAGTGTACCTCACCTGTTGAACTCGCCTGCACACATGACTCAGGAGCAGAATGAATCACAGCTCGTAGCATACCCAGAGCAGGAGCACAGGGAGCCCTGTATTACCACGGTGCTCAGAGGAGATGTCTTCGGATGACAGGGCTTAAAGAAGAAATGTAGCTTCCTCCCTGCCGGGAACTGCATGTTTCTGGTGAGTTAGCAGAGATTAACGGGCATTCCTGCTGCACTGGCTGCTGGGTTAATTTATAGCTATCTGTAAGGAAAAGTTTATTTATTTATTCCGGTTAGAAAGCTTGAATCCTTGGAAATTTTAAATTAAGGCAGACTTTTTAAGAAGAGACTGTCTGAATGGCGAGTAAGAAGCAGGCTGGGATAACTCCTGCATATAAAAACAGTCAAAGGAAAATGTGTAATATAACTTAGATTTGTTCTTTAGCTTTTTAGTTTGCAGAGGTTAAAAAATAGCACAGACTGCCTTCTTGCCTGAATATTTTAAATACTAAACAATTTCTTGTGTTCCTTAATGGAACTCAGACTTTAATGTACCTTTATAAACCATACCATTCATTTGCATGTCCATGACATTGTATATATATTCCCTATGAATCCCAAAGACAGGACATCCCACTTTAATACTGTATTTGGAATAACTGACCCATTTTAACACAACCAGCTAAGATAAGATAACTACCAGAGAGAGAGTCTGGATGACAAGAGGAAACTAATTGAAAAAGACTGGAATGTGCTAAATGCATTGTCCCATAATTTGTAGTGAGTTTTGAATACAGAGCCCAGAGGGACATTATCATCTTAACAGAAGCTGTACTTGATGATCTTTCCAAAAGATTTTTCCCCATCCTTACTTAAACCAGTATAATACATACCTAAAGATTTCTCATTTGCAGAATGAGGGCAGAATGTGTCTTGGTGAGCAACTGTGAATATCAGACCTGACAAAAACCACCCTCGAAATCACAGGGTGGTTTCACAGCACCACGTGCTGTGCCCTGGCTGGAAAGAGTCCACGTGCAGCTGGGGCTGTGCTTGTTCCCATGCTCCCACATGGCACAGCCCCCTTGCTGGATTATGCCAACCTTTAGAGCACCAGTCCCTCAGCTCTGCCTTCTGCATGTGACAGGTCTCAGAACTCCAAGGACATCATTTTGAGGAAGGATTTTGCCATTTAAGTGCTGGGATCAATGCATAGACCAAAAAGAAGTCACTTGCCATTTTTCTGTAATTTCTTGAGATTCCATTGAATGCTACCAAAGTCCACAGATCTACAGGAGGATTTGAAACAGCATTGGTGAGTGACTCTTTGTTCCTGGAACACACAACACTGTACATATTTTGCAGCTTTTTTATGTGAAAACCCCATTTGCAAAAAGAAAGAAATTACAAAAATGTTCATGTGTCAATATAAACTCAATTTAACATAGGTAAAATGTTTATTTGAGAGGTGGTAGCCTCTTTGTTCTTTCTGCCTCCTTCCATATGAGCATAAAATGCATGAGCTCTCTCTCATTTGAGCTTCCTGTGTTGTACCCAACCTGGGAATCAGCTTCAGAAGGGTCCTGGGTGTCTTCAGAGGGACAAGAGACCAAAGTACACACTTGGATTTGCAGAGGCCTGGATCTAAGGGCTCATTCCTGTCCATCAGCAGCCAGAGTCACTGCTGAGATGTGGAGGCAGGGGAGCAGTGGGGAAGAACATCCCCCACGCTTTCCCAGGTGATGTCGTGGAGCAGTGCTTGCCCATGTTGGGATGTGGGCAGCAGGGCAGAGCAGCTGTGTGGGGGAGGCTGGAGGAGAGGGCTTTAACAATCTCTTCTAGGCTGGAAGATCCAAACTCCTCAGAGCATGTCCAGCCCAACTGTGGGAGTCACTATTTCTTTACTGGGGAAGTTGGTGGTTTAGGCAGAATCCTGCTCAGACTCCACTGGAGTAGACACAAAGAGAACACTTTGTTTCGTAGCTTTGATGAATGAAACTAATTTTGTCAGTGGGATTTAGATGTAAAAGATCTGTAAAATAAGAGGAGTTTCCCTTAAAATCTTTTACCTAAATATCCCCTTAATGCACAATAAATGCCCATTCTGCTGCTGTGTTTTACCTGAGAAGTTCTGGCCTCCCATGTCTAGGGAGATTTGGCAGTTGGTCACTACTTGATGAAGTGGTGAAGTACTTCCAGCAGCTTTCCAGCATCCCTTGCTGTGCACAGACACCAGGAGGTAGCCCACAACTTATGAAACACCTTAGGGGAAAATCAGCAACATGCTTGTCAAATATTCCTGTTCAAGCAAATGATTGCTCAGAAGCCTTGCACAGCAAGATTTAGCACATTCAAGTGCCACTTCTTATTAGGGTGTAGCTGACTTGTAACTTATTTTCATTGGCACCAAGACCTTATTTCCTCCTTTGTGAGGGGTGATCCATGTGAAGAAGCTAAAGGTTACCTGGACAGAAAGGTAATTGGCACACCTAACTGCAGGGAGCAGCTTTACCCATATTTTCTGAAATATAAAGTGGACCACGTACTGTCCACTTTGTACAGTCCCCTTCTCAAAGAATTGCTAGCAGGTGGTTTTCTGGCAGCAGGGAGCAAGCCTGCATGCCTGGTTAGCTATAAAATGTGAACTTTGAATTGTGAAGACATTGAGAGTAGGGGGGAAATAGTAGCAATCATTAGGTCTATAACCTAGGGGACAAATGTTTCCCTGAGGAGTCAGCAACAGCGTTGTTGACACGCCTGGCATGGTAGAACATGTTTGTGAGCAAGTTTCAGACAGCACCAGGCCATACAGCAAAGGCAGGTAAAAGTCAAGAGTATCACACTATCATAAAAGTCTCCATATAGTAATTAATGGCCTGTGGGGCCAGAGTGTCTGAGGGATGCATGTGTGGTGTCCTTGACTTGCCAGTGGGTGATGGCCAGCAAGCAGTGGGCAGGGGAGAGCCACCTCAACCTCTCACCAGCTCACAGTGGACAGCCAGGAACCCCTGCTCAGGGCAGGTCACTTCGAAGGAGGCTGAAGAACTAATTTGGACAAGCAGCCATAAAAGTTGGATTCGTGCCACTGACAAATGAGGGACTAAAGGTCAAGGAGGACTTTATGCTTCCCTGAGCGATGGGAGACACCGTAGCTTCAATGGCAAGACACCCTTGCCTCCTCTTGGAACTCAGCCTTCCACTTCCTCATCTCCACACCCTTATTCTGCCATCCATAGGTTGGCAATAGGTTGTCACATGCAAAATATGTATTCTCTAAGGATTATGGCAGGACAGCCAGCAGGGAAGCTTAGTTGGGGAGGGGCTGGCTCAGAGCAGCTGAGCTCACATCTGTACAGGTTGACCTCAGCAAGGGGTCCAACACCAGGCAACAGACGCTGTGCCAGACCCCCTCTGCTGTCACTTTGGTAGCTCCAGGGATTTCTGCACCTTGTCCTGGCAGCTCAGACTCACATTCACAGGAGGAAACAGATGCCAAAGTACATGAAATCCCCTCTCTATATAGAGCTGGAGTAGGGAAGGGAATCTCAGCTCCTTAGTTTCTCTCTTTCACAGGCATCTCCACACTGAAGAAACACTGGTGAAGGTGTGATCCATCCCACCTGTGGATTCAAATATGAAGTTCTTCTGGATAATCCCATTTTTCCTGCTGCAAGGTAGAGTCTTGGCTTAAAGGAAAATGGTCTTTGTGAAGTTGTTCACATGTGCAAAGACCTTAACTTTCTGAAAATATAGTTTCTTTCTTTCTATACAGCTATTTTGTTCAGTATACACCAGCAGCGGCCTGGCTGAGCCATGGGAAAAGTTGCACCCCAGTTCCAGAACTGGGTGTCATTCCCATCTGCACTCTCTATGTCCTGTGCTTGGGGTTGGCCACACTTACATGTTGGTTTCTTTGCAGACACTGAGCTTTCTGATAAAAAATGCTAGAGTCAAGCTGTGTATACAAGCCAGCCTAATAAGTAGGAATTTATTGCTGGAGGGCTGCAATCCAGAGTCAGATTTCCAGGACTGGTCTTGCCAAGGCAACTCTGGTGAATTGTGGCACACAGAGCTGCCTCTCCTGGTGAGAATTGGGGAATGTGGAGAGGCCCTATCAGCATCCTGGGGTCTTTGCAGCCCTGGTGCCCCACCATAATGGAGTCTGCAGCCAGAAACACTCTCCACTTCTCAGTGCATGGGATCAGGCTGTGCACTCAGGGCTGCATTCTTCCTGCTTGGAATGATGTGTTGGGCAACCCTGTGAGCGAAGGGGAAGGTCACTTCCAGTCTGAAGTGCTGCAGTGAGTGACTATAGCATCTCTGTCTTTCCACCACAGCTGAGGCAGAGCACAAGCACCTCCTCACCACCCTGGCCAGCACACACTTGTATGAGCACACAGCAGGAAATGTTACCCTTCCGCTGGGCTTGCAACTGGAAGAGCTGGAGGAGCTGCTCTGGTTCTTCCGCAGAGAAGACCGTAAGTCCCATTGGTGTTCCTGGGCTGAGACACAGTCCTTGGCTGTTAACTTTCCTGCCTAACAGAGGCCTGAGGGCACTGCCTGAGGAGGTGATTTATCCTAGACACACAAACCCTCAGCCTCACCTCTGGAATAAGCAGGCCATCAGTGAAGACAGACAAGAGGTTTTGCTGAGATAGTGTCTCCTCCAAGAGTGGGGTTCAGCCTCTTTCCAGGCAGAGCCTGCCAAGAGAGCAAAGGTCTCTTGTGATTTTGGCAGGGGGGAGGGGGCAGATTGACATAGCAGCAGGTCATTGCCATGCAGATCAACTTCAAAGCCACAAAAATCACAGACAGCGCATGCTGGGCGTCCTCAGGAAACCGCTGGCCAGGTTCTGTGGGTCACACTGTGCTGTGCCTGCTAATGCTGCCTCTCTGCTTCCCCTCAGCCTCCACATGGAATTACTCCGTCCTTGCACTTTCCCTCGCGACCATGATTTTGGGTCTTGTTCTTCTGACCATTAACGTTGTGCGAAACAGGTGAGAAAGGAAAATTTGAAAACCTTTTGGTGTGTGGCAGTGCCCTGAAATCCTCCCAGGCAAACAAACACAGGGGTTTAACAGGGCAGGACAAGCCCTGAGTGATGGGGAGAAGAGCAAAGACAAACTGAACCATTTTTTGTTATAAAACCTTGCCTGCTGCCTGCTCTCTTTGTGTCACTTGGAACAAGCCCCTTTCCTTCTCTGGGGTGTGGATCCAGTAAAGGTCTGCACAGCTGTGCCCAGCCCAACAAGGCTGGTGGGAGGGAAGTGATGATAACTGTGGAGTGTAATGCTCCCCCCATTAGTACAGGGCCTCTGGAGGACTCCCAGCCCTTTCCCATCCACATCCCCACACAGTTCCCCTGTTGCTGCCCAACCCCGCAGCTGAGGAACAACTCCCTGTTTGCTACAGTGTGAAAACAGCTCTGTGTCAGAGCTGCTGTCTTCGGATGAGAAAAGAGCTGATGGTACGAGCCTGCCTCGCTCTCCCTCTAGTGATGGCCTGCTGTGTGCTGCTCACTGGGAGCTGGGTGCTCTGCAAGTGTCAATCCCACGGCTGTGTGTGCTCAAACACTTCAGAGCACTTACCTGGCACAGCTCACCTGGCCGTGTTTGCCCATAAGCAGCTGACGTGTTCCAGGGACACGGTGCAAGCTGACGGCTGTGACCAGGGTAGATGGCCTCAGATGTGGGCTGGCCTTGCTGCTTCACTCCGTGAGTCCTTGTTGTGCCTTCCCTGCAGGAAAAGGAAGATCCTTGTGAACGGAGAAGCAGCACAAACCACACAGCAGGCTGACCTGGATGCCAAGCAAGCTCTGATGCCTGTGCAGGAATACAGCCCAGCTGAGCTACAAAAGCTGGAGCCAGGGCCGCAGAGACCAGGGGATGTGATGGTCCAGTGGAAGGATGGGACTGTCACGTCCCTGTACACAGAGATGTCTGAGGAGTCCATATAGTGGCAGCTGAAGTCAGCCCGTTTAGACCTTAAGGAAGGTATTGGAATGTCTCAGTTCATAGAGATGCAAGTTTAAAAATGCAGTTTAGCCTGGGACAAGAAAAGAGCGAAACAAAAAAGCAGCAGAGTTGCACCTTCAGAAGGGGCTCTGGGCTCAGCTCCTGCCTGGCTGGTGTTCCCTCACTGCTCTCAGCTGCTTCCAGTCTTCCCTCCAGTGCCAGCTTCATCTCCTCCCTCAGGTGCTGCAGACACATGGGACCTGAGCCAGAGAAGGAAGTAGGAAGCTTGGCCTGCAGTCAGCCAGGGAAAACTTCCCATCAGGAAAACAGCAACACTGAAGCTGAGGCATTTTTATTATTTTCAGCATCCTCTTTATTAAAAATACTTTCCAAAGTGGTTGATCAAAATGCCATAATGAATCTCTTTGTCAGTAGGGTTATATATATATATATATATGTATATATATATGTATTTATATGGCTATATGTACAAATATACACATGGACATTTTACTCTGCTGAGTAACTGCAGCTTCAGGGAGAAGCAGAACATTTAACCTGACAGCACCTGAAACCAGACACCCTTGGCCCTGGCTTGGGCACAGGTAGAGCCTGGTCTGCTCCAGGATTCCCTTTGTGTCCTTCAGTGGGCACACACAGAAGCCCTGAAATAATTTAGGACATTGTTGGAAATACATCAGTCTTTTAAACAAAGGCTTTTCAGACCATGTCCTCATCAGCAAAGCGTCTCCTTGCAATGCCTTTGGAAAGGGATGCTGTAGTGTAAAAAAATTATTAAAAAAGCAGCAATTTTGGCGTGACTTAGCTTGATGTGTGGGTATCAGTTTCAGGCCACCTGAGGCCTTTAAGCAGCTGAAACAGTATCTGCACCTTTTTTATCTGGATTTAAAAAAAAATAAAAATTCCTCCTGGTTATTGCTCAGCTGGGGACCAGTGGGACGAACGAGATGGGTGCCTCCTTGCTGGATTAATTCCCCCTTCCTGGGCTCCTGTAGCTGTGTGCCAGGTGCCCAAGCTGGCTGGGAGCTGTGGGGGTGGCCCTTGCCCTCCCAATGGTATCCNCCAGCTGAGCTACAAAAGCTGGAGCCAGGGCCGCAGAGACCAGGGGATGTGATGGTCCAGTGGAAGGATGGGACTGTCACGTCCCTGTACACAGAGATGTCTGAGGAGTCCATATAGTGGCAGCTGAAGTCAGCCCGTTTAGACCTTAAGGAAGGTATTGGAATGTCTCAGTTCATAGAGATGCAAGTTTAAAAATGCAGTTTAGCCTGGGACAAGAAAAGAGCGAAACAAAAAAGCAGCAGAGTTGCACCTTCAGAAGGGGCTCTGGGCTCAGCTCCTGCCTGGCTGGTGTTCCCTCACTGCTCTCAGCTGCTTCCAGTCTTCCCTCCAGTGCCAGCTTCATCTCCTCCCTCAGGTGCTGCAGACACATGGGACCTGAGCCAGAGAAGGAAGTAGGAAGCTTGGCCTGCAGTCAGCCAGGGAAAACTTCCCATCAGGAAAACAGCAACACTGAAGCTGAGGCATTTTTATTATTTTCAGCATCCTCTTTATTAAAAATACTTTCCAAAGTGGTTGATCAAAATGCCATAATGAATCTCTTTGTCAGTAGGGTTATATATATATATATATATGTATATATATATGTATTTATATGGCTATATGTACAAATATACACATGGACATTTTACTCTGCTGAGTAACTGCAGCTTCAGGGAGAAGCAGAACATTTAACCTGACAGCACCTGAAACCAGACACCCTTGGCCCTGGCTTGGGCACAGGTAGAGCCTGGTCTGCTCCAGGATTCCCTTTGTGTCCTTCAGTGGGCACACACAGAAGCCCTGAAATAATTTAGGACATTGTTGGAAATACATCAGTCTTTTAAACAAAGGCTTTTCAGACCATGTCCTCATCAGCAAAGCGTCTCCTTGCAATGCCTTTGGAAAGGGATGCTGTAGTGTAAAAAAATTATTAAAAAAGCAGCAATTTTGGCGTGACTTAGCTTGATGTGTGGGTATCAGTTTCAGGCCACCTGAGGCCTTTAAGCAGCTGAAACAGTATCTGCACCTTTTTTATCTGGATTTAAAAAAAAATAAAAATTCCTCCTGGTTATTGCTCAGCTGGGGACCAGTGGGACGAACGAGATGGGTGCCTCCTTGCTGGATTAATTCCCCCTTCCTGGGCTCCTGTAGCTGTGTGCCAGGTGCCCAAGCTGGCTGGGAGCTGTGGGGGTGGCCCTTGCCCTCCCAATGGTATCCACAGCTCCGGCTCCTCTGGGAGCTGCTGCATCCTCACGGAAAAGTGAGCTGGCCCCGGTGCCAGTGGCAGGACAGGCTGCAAACAGCGCAGCAGCACTGGGCAGGGGCAGGCAGAGCGATGCCACAGCCGGGTCGGACCCTTGGCACTCTGCCTGCTCACCACGTTGCCACCAGGGCCACCATCTGCCAGCAGTTGCTGCAGTGCCTGTGAGTCCGTCATGGAAGGTCTCAGCCTCTGTGGAGCTGGGGGGATGGATGAGGGTCTCTCTCCTCCCCTCTGTGGTCCACAGGGATGTGTCCTAAAATATCTTGAAGCCTTTCAGCAAGGTGAGCGTGGGAGCCTTCCTTTTGCTCTGAGCCCGCGAGGACTTGACGGTGACCAGCTTGGCCTGGGCCACCGAGGGGATCTCCTTGTAGTTGACGGTGGAGAGGGTGTTGAAGGTGCAGGTGGCCAAGCTGTGGTGGGTGGGCAGGGCCACCGGCGTGGCCACGGGGGGGCAGGGCCGCTCCTCGGAGATGAAGAGTGGCCGCACAGGCAGGTTCCACTCCGCCTGGCGCCGCACCTCCCGCACGGCCTCGTGGAAGACGTGCTGCACCCGGGCGAAGTCCTGGCATGCCGACACCTCGTGGAAGAGGCACCCGAACCTGCTGGCGAGGGACATTCCTTCTGCTGAGGGCACCTGCCTGGCAAGAGGGGAGGGGATGAGTGCAGGATCCTCTGGGGCACGGCAGCCACCCGAAAAGGGTGCAAGCAACAGATACTGCATCCCACACATCCTTCTCCAAGAGCACCAAGATAGCACCTGCCCGTCCCTGCCCTGGGACAAGCAGATACATGAATCCAAAAGAATTTTGCCTCTCCCAAAATCCCAGAGTAATGGTCTCTTGTGTCCCTGGGGAATCATGCAGCTTCCAGGGGATGATGTTCCAGGGACCTGGGGGTGGGTGTGAAGGCAGCACAAGGAAGCAGGGAGGAGAAGAAGGGGCAGGTCCTTGCTGTGGGGAGGGGGATACCTCCATCCTGGGAGCAAAGGGGTTTCAATAATACACGTGACTCAGGGACCCAGGGGACCACAGAGCAGCACAAAAGGCCAGAAAAACATATTGGGCACAACCCGTCCTGGCAGTGAGGCTGGAACTAGAGGGCTCCAGGGAAAAGAAGGGCACGTCCAGAGGGGCTCCTCTGGCTCAAGCCCTGCCAGGGATGGTGACGCTGCCTCACCACTCAGCCAAGAAACATCCTACTGAAAATACCAACGGGCTCAAAATAAACACATCAGCCCTCAGGCAGGAGAGCAGAAACTTTGGAGATGTGGGAGGATGTTGCAAATATTAATGGCAGATTTGAGTTTTGCATCCCAGCTGGAGGGATGTGGGATCTGTGAGCTCTCTCCCTCGGGTAACAGGCAGCCTTATAGCCCGATACCTGTACTGCTCCATGTCCAGCTTGTTTCCCAGCAGGAGCACGGGGCAGCGGCGCTGGCAGCCGCGCGCGTGCACGGCGAGGACCTCGAGGTAGCGCTGGCAGCCCTCAAAGCTCTTCCTGTCCTCGATGCTGTAGACAACAAGGAAGGCGCTGGCCCAGCACAGGTAGCGCTCGCAGTTCCCGGGGCCGTCCTGGCGGTGAGAGGAGCGGCTGAGCCACGGTGCAGTTGTGCTCCAGCCACGGTCCAGCCGGTCATCGCCCCCCAGTGCCTCACCTGGTCAGCAGTGTCCATCACCTTCAACAGCACAGGCTGCTGGTCCACCAGCTCCTCTGAGGAGTAGGTGTCCTCTGCAAGAAGAAGGGGGTTGGGAGGATGGGCTGGCACATCCTGTCTTCTTCAAAGCCAGGCAAAGCTCAGGATGCTTGGGACATCATGGAAAAATTTCAGCCCTGATGAGGAGCATCCTCCACCAATGCCTCCCACCTTACTCCTTCCTGAGACAACATTATTTTGGGGAACTGGTGGTGATGTTGCTGTGCAAGCCTGGCTAGGAGCACTTATTTCTCCTCACGTGCTGCAAGCGTGGGCTCCCACAGGAGAAGGAGGGAGGGGATGGAGCTTGGCACAACAATCACTGCACCCAGGGCTTGGCCCTTATCTAAAAGCCACGGCCTGGTGAGATAAAGAGAGCTGGGGGCTTGACATGGGACTGTTTCCCAATAAATCAAGAGAGAGGAGCAGTCCTTTCTTTTGGAAGGAAGGCAGGCAGGGAGAGCTATTGAGCCATTCCCCCGGGAGAAAGATGCTTTCTTTGGGCCAGCTTTTAACGGATGTGTTTCGGAAAGGTTTTGACGTGGGAAGATGAAACCACATTCCCAGAAATATCTGAGGAAGAAAGGATTTATCCTTCTTTCTAAGAGTCACTGAATTATTAGTGGCTAGAGTTAGTTCCTGGACAAGGTCCATATCTCCCTAATGTCCCCGATAAATCATTTATGGTTCTTCCCCATGGCCTGGAGTCAGGCCTAGGAAAATAGTTATTAATTACTCAAATGAGTGGAAAAAAAAAGCTCAAAACTGCTCACTGCAAAACTCAGCCCCAGAGTCGCCTGCTGTGCACCCATACTCATTCTCTCAGCCTCTCCCCTGCCCAACAGATGTTCCTCAAAGAGCCCCAAGAATTCAGCTTTTGGGTTCTGGGGGCAATGCAAGGAGCCAATGTTCCCTGTGGGACATGTCCCCGGAAAGGGCGCTGCTTTTTGCAGATGGCTTTGGGTGAAATCCAGCCCCTCTTGTTTTTTACATAATTTTGGGTGGGCTTTTTTTCCCCTTACATGCCACATCCATGGGAAACACGGGAGATGGGAAGGATGCTCCATGGGACGAGAACACATCTTACCCAAGTCGGGATCATATTCACTGATGAACCTCTTGGTTAGAAACTTCACGGTCAGCGCTGCAGGAGGTGAAAGAGGCAGGTGAGGCAGGTGTCCCCTCGTGGCACTCAGCAGCTCCCCGATGCCCTGCCCTGCCCGTGGCTGCGGGTGCCCGTCTCACCTGACTTGCCGGCCCCTCTGCACCCCAGGATGGCCACGTTGCACTCGGGGAGGGGACTCTGGGGCAGCCGCTCGCCGCTGGTTCGGGGTTTGCCGAACATGGAGGACATCCTCTGTCCTGCGGGAGAGAGCGGGGGACATGGAGCACCCGCTGCTGTGCCAGACAGGGACCCTCTCAGTGCCTGGCTCGTGGGTGCCCCAGCCTGGGGGAGAGAAGGGCTCAGCAGCGCCAGGGTGGGAGATCCCCTCTCTTCCATCCGCATCCTGGAGCCAGGCTGGCTGGCATCCTCACCCCACCGTGGTGGCCAGCACCCCACCCAAAGAGAAGGACCCCCCAGCCCTCTGCCCACCCATCACACCCCAGAAAGAGAAGAGAAACGCAGCCTCCCACCTTAAAACCCGCGGCCGGACGGGACGCGGGGTTCTCCGTGAACGCGGGGCCGAGGGAGCAGCGGGCCCCGCACGGCCGGGGCTGCGATGAATGAGGCAGGCGGAGACGAGCGCGGCTCCCGCTGCTCGGGCTCCAGCCAAACTCCTTGTAAGGAAAGCTGCCACGCCGCGGGGCTGGACACGCTGCCCCGGCCACCCCGAGGACGGTCCCCCGGCAGAGCACACGCTGGCACCCCGAGATCCCCCGGCTTCGGGCAGGGACCCCCGGGCCCGAAACCTGCCGTGCTTTGACTGGGTGGCTACTTCGCCGTGTCCCGGCACCTTCGTGAACCCTCAGCTCCTCTCCGTGCCCCCAGCAAGCCCAAGCCTGGTTCCTCTGCCCTGGCTGAGGCCGGCGCACTCATCACACCCCCGGCAGGCAGGAGCGGCACCCGGAGCTGCCTGTCCATCCACCCTGCGCACCACCTGCCCGGCTCCTTCGCATGCAATTAAGCACAGACACCTCCTGCTGCCGGCAGAGGCTTTCGAGGGAGAAAAGTACCCTTTTCCCACCCAAAAGACTCGGTCCCAAGAGGAAAAGGGAGCCCGGGGAGTACTCACCAGTGCCCGCACCAATCCATCAGCCGGCACCCAGTGGCTCTGAGCCTGAGTAGGTGGCGGAGGCTGAAGTCAGCGTCGTCATGGCGATCACAGCCATTCGGGATAGGGCTCAATGCCCGGGACCACAGGATACGGCCCCTGGGCCGGCCCCGAGGGACTGCGGGGGGGCCACAGCCCAGGCTGGGGGGCGAAGGCTGCTGCGCCCTTGGGAATATTGCCCGTTAATACAGGCAGGATATTTTTAAATCCTCCCAAAATAGTCTGGGAGTGTGGAAGTCCCTGCAAGCCCCAGGGATGGGGAGGATGGCAATCACAGGGATAACTCCCCTGTAAGAAGCAGAGCCCCTCTGAGGACCCCTGACCCCAGGACCCCTTTGGACACAGGTCAAGGGCGCTTAAAAGCAATTGGAACCTAACATGGTTTTTTAAGTTGGGTATCCATGAGGATCAGTGACAGTGGTGCAAGTGCAAAATTCTCCCATTCTCCCCTAAACTCAGATTTTTGGGGAAACCTGCTGGGGCCATGACCCTGAGGCAACAGCTTTGCCATCATGCACTGCCCTGAAAGTTCCCAGCTGCTGGGATGAGGGGGTTAAAGAGGGAGCAAAAAATAGACCTACAACAGGATGGGCTGCTCAGGTTAAATCATTCATCAAAACAAAACACCAGCTGCAGACTAATCACAGGTAGTGATGGGGAGATCCAGGAAGGAGCCCCCAAGTGAGTCCTGTTGTCAGCCTTCCTTGGCACCCCAAGGTGGAGCTGAAATAGGATTTCTAGACAGCAAAAGCTGTGATTAGCACACAAACAAGTGATGTGCCACAAATAACACTTTTCCTCACTGTCAGCCTCTGTGTCAGTAAACAGAGGTTTATCTCTTCCCAAAGCCAGGTATTATGGGGAGCTGGGCAAGCCCTGAGGCCAGAGGGGAGGTTGTTTGGTGAGAAGAGGTTGCTGCACTTCCTTTTTCTCACCATGAGATGCGCAGGTGAAGCACAGGCTGGCTTACAGCTCCTTGCAGCTGGGACGGATGTTGCAGATGCTGCTGCCATGGGGAGGGTTGCAAAGGAAGGTCTCTCCCTGCCCATGGCAATGCTTGAGGAAGAGCCAAGCCCCTTTCCTATGGCCGAGCTCAGTGGCAACGAGATTTGCTGATGTTTTTTACCTCCCTGGGCTGTAAACTCCACATTTTAAGGGAAAAAAAGTAACAGTGTGGCCATATACTCTTCCCAGCCATGCAAGTGTGTTGCTACCCCCCAGGCTAGGGACTGTTCCTTTAGGGCATCACAAGGAGGATGCCTAAGAGTGGAGAGAGCAAAACCCAGTTTCTCCTGACTGGCTGAGTTTACTCCATGGGATGATCCAGGCACCTCTGCTGTGCCCAGCTCTGGCTGGTGACACTGGAACCCTGCCTGAGTTTGGGTGGGCAGTTGAGCCTGGCAGATGCCTTTGAAGGGCCCTGGTCACGAGCTCAGCTATCTTTAGCTCAAGGTATTTATATTACAAGGCCGCCAGGCAGTGCAGCAAAAGCATCAAAGGGTGGAGAAGGCCAGAGGGGGCTGTGCGGGGGCACAGCACAGAGAGACATCAGGTGCTCCCCCACCCCTGAGAGCTGCTGAGGTCCTGGGTGAGGATGACCCCAGAGGAGGAAGGTCCCCAGGCAGGGCCCCCGGAGCGGGTGCGTATCCGGGTGGAGGAGCAGTCATTCTCAGTAGAGAAGACCTTGCTGGTGGAGAGCAGTGAGTACTTCCGTGCCCTCTTCCGCTCAGGCATGAGGGAGAGCACGCAGGAGGAGATCGGGCTGGGGGAGCTGAGCGCGGCCGGGTTCCTCGCCATGCTGCGGGTGCTGGCGGGCGAGAGGCCCATCCTCGGCAGTGAGGAGACCTTCCAGGCGGTGGAATGTGCTGCCTTCCTGCAGGTGAAGCCCTTGGCCAAGTACTTGATCCACTCCATCAACTCTGACAACTGCATCCTGCTGTACCAAGCCGCTGCCATATTCGGCCTCCTGGATCTCTTCCACTGCGCCGCACTCTACATCAGGGACAGCTACGCTGAGCTGGAGGAGTACCTGGACTGCCTCTCCGATGACCTGCTGGCCTACGTGGAAGCCCTCCTACCCAGCACCTTTGTGGCAGTGGGAGCCCACACGCCCACTTTCGAGTTCTTGGAGGACCTCTCCAGGACCATCTGCTACCTGGATGAGGAGACCAACACATGGAGGACCCTCTCCTGCCTTCCGTTGAGCGCCAGCACATTCCTAGCCGGCATGGCAGCCATGGATAATAAGATCTACATCGTGGGTGGTGTCTACGGGGCCAACAAGCAGGTGGTGGAGAGCAGCTTCTGCTACGATGCTGATGCCAATGCCTGGAGCGAGTTCCCCAGCCCTCACCAGCTGCGCTACGACGTCAGGCTGGTGGGCCACGAGGGCTACCTCTATGCCATCGGCGGCGAGTACGAGAAGATCTCGCTCAAGTCCGTGGAGAGGTACGACCTGGCCTCCAGCACCTGGACATTCGTCTCTGACCTGCCGCAGCCAAGCACGGCAGCACCCTGTGCCCAAGCCCTGGGGCAGATCTTTGTTTGCTTGTGGCAGCCGCTGGACACCACCGTCATCTACGAGTACGAGACCCAGCAGGACGCGTGGCTTCCCATCACCGAGCTCAAGCGGCACCAGAGCTACGGGCACTGCATGGTGGCCCATCGAGACAACCTCTACGTCATGCGCAACGGCCCCTACGACGACTTCCTGCGTTGTGTCATCGACTGCTTCAACCTGACGTCGCGGCAGTGGAGCGCGCTGCCCGGGCAGTTCATGAACAGCAAGGGAGCTCTCTTCACCGCTGTCGTCAGGGGTGACACCATCTACACTGTCAACAAGATGCTGACGCTCCTCTACTCCGTGGAAGAGGAGACCTGGAAGCAGAAGAAGGAGCGGGCAGGTTTCCCACGCAGCGGCTCCCTGCAGACCTTCCTCCTGCGGCTGCCGAGACGTGACCATGACATTGCAACGTAGCTGGTCCCCTGTCAGGATGCCCTCCTTGCACATGGCCTCAGCTCTGCACTCACTGCCCCCCTGGGCTGCTCCCCTCCTCCACGGAGCCGTGCTCAGGACCAGGGATGCATCATGTTGGACCTTGGACATTAGACCCTGCCAGAGGGAAAGGGCAGCTGCTGTCTGCCTCTTCCTGCCCTGCATGGGCACAAAGTCCTGTCAACCATGAGCTCACAAGCCAGCCATGTGCAGGACATTGTGGCTTCTGCAGAGGACAGATACCACAGAGGTGCAAACATGGGATTTATTTACTCTGACCGCACTCTGAGGGTGTGCAGCATTCCACCTCCTCTCTGCTTTGATGGGAAATTATTCATTACATGCCAGAATTAAAAGGAAAGCTATAGAAAAGCTTCTTGTTACTGCGTTTTTCATTGCTCTTGGGTTTGGGGGTTCCTTTCTCTTGTGCTTCTGAAGGAAAATACCTCCTAACGGGGATCTATGTCAGGACTCACTTCTGCCCCTGAATGCTTTTTCAGCTGCAGCTCAGTTTCAGAGCCGTACGTAGGAGTGTGGTTCCCACGCAGCCCTGCACTCCCCTGGGACTTCTACGTGGCTGCAGTGGGGTCCTGGGAGGAGGAGGGAAGATGGGGCGTGAAGGAAAGCAGCTCCTGGGCATCAGGTGCTTAATGTGCCAAGGGTTTTCTGGGACCTGGGAACCATCCATCACCCCGCCAAGCCCCAGCACAGACCCAACAGGGTGGCAAGTGCTGGCTCTCACCAGAGACTCGCTTGAGCCAAGTCAGGGTCTTTTGAGGACACGGCAAAGCTTGAAAGTACAGAGGGTGCCAAAAGGGAAGGAGGGGGAGGGAGTGGCACCATTACATGGTGAGACCAGGCTTGCAAAGCTCCACAGCCAGAGGAGCTGTTCCCATTAGACCCCACCACCCGATGCTGAGGGTTGACAGCCCTCAACACCAGCTCTGGGCATTGCTGGGCAGCACAGAGCTCCCCTATGTGACCACAGGGACCAGGGTAGCAGCAAACCCAGACCCTGGTTCAGCTGGTTTCCCATCCATGGGTCAGGCTTTGGGCTGCCTGTGCTGTCCAGGCCGGGAGGGAGCGGAAGGGAATACCAGCCAGGATGCCTCAAATATCTCTGCTGCTGATCCTCGCCAAGTTCTCAGCATTTTCAAAGCAGTTCCCGCATTTGCGAACAGACCCACTCAACGCAACCGCAAACCAAAACAAACCAGAAAACCCCAGCTTGCACCCACAGCCAGATGGAAAACCACTGGATGTGCCTTGTCCCCATTTGCTCTCTGCCACTGGGCCAGGCCACCACCCCGATGTCACCTGTGAGGGGACTACTGCCAGTGCAGCTGCAGGTCTGGCGGTGGCACGGGGGAGGCAGGGACACCGCTGGACCTGTCCCAGCTCTGCACTGTGGGCATCGTGAGCTGAGCAGCACTGCAGTCCCCAGGTGGGCTGTTACAGGAACCCATCAGATCAAATCACTGTCCCTTCCCAGACAAAGCCAACTAACATTTCATGCTGTCTTCTCCTGAGAGCACTACATGGAAACACGTTGCTTCTGAACAATTTTAAGTTGAACAAACAGCTTAAACCTCCATTAAAATAAAGTTAAAATAATTCTGTTACTAAAATATTTATGTTGGGCTCCTGTGGCCAACCCTGGACCGCAGAACTTGGCAGGCTCACTCGTTCCCTCCAGCTCTGACACCAAGTGATACAACCTCCTCCCCACCTCCACATGCTGCTTCTTGACATTTCAGGGGTTTACAAAGATATTTGTCAACAAAATGCAAAAGGTTTTAAGATTTTAAGTGTAGCACTTGAGGGAAAGTGTGAGTCTTGGCAGGTGGCTGCGTATGACAGGGATGCTCCCAAGAGCCATTTGTTGCACTCATCAATCCAGACTGTGATCCAGAAAGTAACACAACATAATTTTAGGTGCAAAGGAAGGAAAAAAGATACATTTCTTACCTCTGCAAGAAACGACAATCCAGAACCCGGCAAACCACTAAGGAGGGCAAGAAGCTGCTCAGCCTTTGCACAGTGAGCTGCCAGTGTGCTTTGCTCCACCAGAATTCAGCACCACTGGCACCAGCACAGAACCCTTATGTTCCTCTTTCCATGCTCACGGTGTTTGCTCCGCCAAAGATCACAGTCCGAGGCGATGCAATCTGCCTAATCACAGTTTAACCTTTTGCAAGTCTCGTTTTTAAGGTGACATCATCTTGGCATGGGGGAATGTAAGGAAAAGCTGTCTGTAGATGGACTTGCCTTATAAGGGCCGTATCAAAAATAAAAGCTTGTATAACCAAGGGAAAGCAGGAGGAAAAACAGGGCTGGGAGTTCCAAGAAGAGCCTGTGAGCTCCCCAGGACATACAAGGTGCCTCATTTTCTCTTTCAATGCCATTAAAGAAGAGCAGGAATAAGGCATCCTTAGGGATGAATGGGTCAACTCCCCCAAAACGTGGATGCCAAGTCTCCTTGTTGCATCCAGGCAAGAACAAAGGCAACCATGGAGAGCTGTACCTTCCTGTTGTTGTCTGGCACTCACCTGGAGATCCAGGGAGAAGGGACATAGTGTTTTACATTGATGGCAGTACAGTGCTGGGAGATTGTTTGGAAGGATGCAATGGAAAAATGGTACTAATACAACTAAGGATTTTCTCTGCTGGGTTGTGCCAGTTGGCATCCTGACAGAAAAAGATGAACATGTTGCAGAAGAACCCCCCAAGCATCTTTACTCAAAGAAATTACATCTGTATCTAATTCACAAGAAAATAACATACTTTATGTGAAAATACTGTTCCACTGCCAAGCCAAGACACACATCCTGTACAGTGACCTGAATCTCCCATTCTCTGTCCTTCAGTTATATACAGAAATTCCCTTGGGCATCCAGATGTTCCTGATACTGACATTCATACTTAATTTCATTTGGAGCCACTGTCTTCACAGTTTAGGGAAGCATCCCCTGAATTTTCCTGATTTGGGCAGAGCATGAGGGCAGTGAGCAGTTCCCCATCTCGCTGTTCTGATTTCATGAAGTTGCCTCAGGACAAACCTTTGCCTCCACCATTTTTCATTGTACTGGATAAAACTTATGTATTTCAGAGCAAGGGCAGCTTGTTTTCTTTCTTTACCCACATGGAACTGTGTATTTTCCTCATATTTCTGGTTTAAAAGGAGAAGCTAATGTGATCAAAGTGGGATTTCAATTACAGTATTCAGCCATGACTAAGTCAGCTGAGACTCTTCCCAAGCCAGGACCAACACATGTTCCTGTGGGAGCCTTCAGATTTTAGGAAAACAATTTCTTCTGTTGATTTATATAATCTCTTAAGAATCCCCATTTGATTGCAGCTGAAAACATGACACCCATCACCCAGGTGGAGGGAGAACACTCTGGTTTGGTTTGGGTTTTGCAAACATCTAAGCCGAAGGCGGTTTGGATCTTCTTTCATCTAATCTGAACAGCTGAGATGATCAAGGGTGGGGTTGTGTGGGAGAGGAGATAAACATTCCTGCTATGCAGTCGGTGCCTGAATGACAAACACTCTTATGATGGATGTCCCTAAAATGAGGCACCAAGGCAGAGCTGTGAAGGTTTGTGTCTGGCATTTCCAGGGGTGGGGATGGAGCAGCAGAACCACCTGAGTCCTTCAGGTCTGGTGTGGAGAGGGACTGCTCCAGGATGCTGCTCAGTGGGTTTTCATTACGAGCTCTTCCAGCGCCCTCTCCCTCTGATTCCCACAAAGCAAAAGAACTTCTTTGATTTCATTTTGCTGGAAGCCCATATCATTAAACTGAGCCAACAGATGCAAGAATTCAGCTGCCTGGAGGAAGAAGGAGGAGAGAGGAATGATGTTATCGTGGATGGATGTATCATCATGGGGTTGCAGCAGAAGCAGTGCTGTGGGACAAGGCTGCAGCCAGAAGATCTGGCCAGGCTGTATCACTGTGACAGCAGATCAAGGGCACACATATCCCTGGTAGCATTAAAACTTCTTAAATAAGAAATATTTAATAAAGTCACCCTCTAGCTTCACTATTCCTTGTAACATTTATATCAATTCCATGCAGTGTTTGCCTGCATTATAAAGAAAGCAGGGAATGGCAGTGAGCACAGCTGGAATTCATTTGTCCTGCTTCCCCTCTTGCTCAGGCTGGGCCCCTGCACCAAAACATCACCCGGAGCCGTGTACTTAATGAATAAATCCTTCCCTGACACCGAGACCCAGGCGCCCTCCCACTGCCACTGCCCTAAGGAGTGGTGACACAGCAATCCTACAGGCATCAGCATCCCAGCAAATGCTGCCAGCCCCGATTTCATGCACTTCTACCTCCCCAGGCTCTTCTTCTGACCTTTTTCTCTGAGTACTGGAACATTTCCATGGCTTCCTCCACCTGCCCCTCCTCATAGCCCTGCTTCAGCAGCCGATCACAGGCACTCAGGTAGCTCAGGAACTGCAGAGGAAGACAGTCAGGTTAATCCAACCTTGCAGGCATGGGGAGAAAGGGCAGTCAGGGAGCCCCCTTGCCACCTCCCAAGGACACACCATGGGGGGGACATGAGCCACCACCATCTTTGCCAGTTCCCATCTAATGCTCAGCCAGGGTGGTCTGTCTGTCTGCAGGATTCCCAGCGGGAGACAACATCTTGGTCCCCCTTCACCCTCCCAGGGTGGGAATGGGAACAAGGTGGAGGGAGGACAAGGAGCAAAGCAAACATGTGAACATCTGAGATGCAGAGTGATGGCCTCCAGGCCGCAGGGTGAGGCAGAGCCTGTCCTGGTGGGATGACTTCGCTCAGCTGACCCCGCATCCCTTTGATGCGCCGGGGTTCAGGCACCCATGGGTTTGCTCCAGGGTCCGAGTGCAAAGCCCACCCCAGGGGAGACCTGTGTGCTGTCATTACTGAAAGTAAACAGTTATTTTTGGCTTTCCTCGTTGTTCTTGGAGTGCTGACAGCACAATTCCCAGCAGCATCTTTTAAATACCGCGAGAATCACTCACTGTCCAAAAACATAAGGGACAGGCGATAATAAATGAGCTATACAATAGCAGGGGGAATAAAAACATCCCACAGGTCTCTCCAAAGCTTCTTCATCCAAGGAGAAGTTGATTCATCTCTCCCCAGATCCACCAGTGCACAGAGCTCCACCCTCCCCAGCACTGCCATAGGTCTTCTTTTAACTTCAGCTAGAACATATTTTCCAGGAAGATTTCGACTAATTTGGTACTTTGGGACTTGTAAAAGATGTATGAAGGGTCAGGCTTTAACTTGGCTGCATTGGGCATAAATGGGAAAGATGGGAACTGCTGGTGAAGAGGGCATAGGATAGAAGGCAGACTTTGTCTTTTGGTGCACTAATCTCTTCTCCAAGGGAATGGGAGTCCTGGTTGCAGGCTGCACCCACTTCCATCCTTAATAAGATGCACTGTTTCTTCATTGTGAAGCCAGCAGTTGCTACAAGACACCCTCATACAGCTCTATAAAAGAACACAGGCTGGGTCTGCCCATCTCTCTGTGCCTAGATGAAGCCTCTATGGATTGAAGACATAAAGCTTCCCTTCCACCTCAGCTTGCCTGAAACTCCAGCGAGCTCTGGGAAGCTGGTCCAGGCGGGCTGAGAAAGGAGGGAGCCGGAAGCTGCAGGATGACTCAGCCACAGAGCAGCTCCGTGCAGTGAGAGCTGGCCCATGCAGCAGGGGCAGCTCCCAGGGGAATGGGAAGGAGACTGGCAGCCGGCAGTGGGGCAGTGGCTGCTCACTGCTGTGCCTGCTCATGCCATGCCAGGATCTGCTCCTGCTCTCTGGCTTGACAGCCCCATGGATATCCCTCTTCCTCAGCTGTGATTTAGCTCCTTCTCTCTCTGTGAGAGCTACTTGTATAATTTAGCCCTAAAATCCTCCACTGGGATGTGCAGGTCCAGGCCCAAGTTTGCCAAGGGAGTCAGAGCCAACAGCCTCCCTCATGTCATGGATGCTCTGAGCCCACCTGGACCACTGTGACATTCATCTGGACAAGCAGAGACATTGGGAATGAGGATGCAGCACAGCAGGCAGGGATGTACTCACATACCAGGGGTAGAAAGAGGCAGCATGTTAAGTATTTTCAATAAATTCCAGGTTATTATAGAGGGTTCCTTGGGAAAAGAGCTCTGCGACCCTGCTGCAATGCTTACATGGATTTCCTGCTTGCTCCAACACAGAGAAGTTGTGTTTTGGAGAGAGACCAACCAAATCTCCAAGGTATTCCTACAGTCCCACTCTGACAGGATGAGCCATGGCAATAATCACACAAATCCACAGCTGGGAAAAATGATGTGCAAAAAGTTTCCATATATGGGGGCAAAATTTGTACCTCAGAAGGACATGATGCTTCACACAAGAGATTGAACAGATAACAAAACCGGCCGTGATTATGCACTGAAAAGCTGAGGGCAACTCATTGCTATTTTATTACAGCAAAAGTGTAATCTCATGGAAGACCCTGTCAGCTGGGTCTGACACCAAAGTGGAAAGACAAGGCCATCAAAAATCCACCCCAAGAAGACAGCCTTCCCTTTCTCCATGAAAATCAAGTTTTCCTTTACCAACAGTTTCTCACAGTGTTGTGCCAGCTCCACCAACCTGACTTAAACTTTGCCTTCCTGTCTTCTGGAGGGTGAGGATGGCTTTGTGGGTGGGGTAGCCCAGGGCTATGACAGGCTCGATGAGGTCTCGCTCCTCTTGGCTCAGCGCAGAGAGCAGGTCAGCTGAGGAATCCGGCTGGGATCTGTGGCAGCTGAGAGGTCGTCCAGGTGTGGAGGCAGGGGGGAGGCAAGTGTAGGGGCTGAGGGACTGCAAGGAAAAAAAACAGATGGTCTTACTGCTTCAGGTCATGGAATGAGGTGAAACAACCCAGGCTGAGGCAAGGCTTCTGAATGCTGGTGGTTACCTTGCTCTCTCCAGAAGAGGGTAATTCCCATACTAGGAACATCAAATGGGCAGGTCAGAGAAGAGTGCTCAGGGTGGGTGTTGTACAAATACACACCGGCATTTAATCTTTCCTTAATTACTCCATGTCAAATGCAACTGCACATAAATAACCTGGTCATTCATGTGTCTGATGGTTTTACTGCAGGTTTTCAGTAATTCATCTCCTAGATCTCTCTCAAGCAGCTGGATGAGATGCAATTTTTTAAAAGCAGAGTGCAATACAGATTTAAGGTGATAGAGTATTATTTACTCCATCCTTTCACATCACTGTCTCTGTCACTAAATGATCTGTATTTGTAGTAGGACTGCGAAGTCCAAAGTTTCCTAGAAAAGGCATAATGACTGTAAGGAGACATTTCCCTATAAGCCCTGCTTATATCTGCTAGAATGGGATAATGTAGCAAAAAGAGGACAAACCTCCCATATTTCACTCTTTTTTTAGTGATTGAATTAAAAAACAGATTAGACCCTGCTTGGGGAAAACTTGGACATTTTGGACAGAGCAAGTAAATGTGCACCCAGAAAGCTTCTTTCAACCTCTGAAAAAATCAAACCCTTTCTTCACTTCTTGTGAAAACTTCAGCAATTCCTCATGGGTCCAGTGTTTCCAAAGCCCCATTTCGGTTCCCTTTTGCTGGCCAGCCCCCACCAAATGAGACCAATTCAATACCTTCCACCTCCCTGTTCTCTCAGCAATGAACAAAGGGCGACCAAAGGAAGCTGCTCACCGGTATCGTGGGCTTGTGCCGCTTGATGGGAGGGATCGGCGCGGCTGTGGCCGGAGGAGGTGGCACAATGGTCCCCTGCTGGGACGTGTCCGGATCTGGCCCGTACTTGACGCTGCGGTTGGTGCCGGGACACTGCGGGAGCAGCCGCGGCACCAGGCTCCCTCTGCTCCCTGTGGCAGCTCTGTTCAAAGGATGCACCAAAGCAGCCAGCTTCCTCCTGGCGGCTTCCAGCTCGTTCTTCATGTTGTTAAATATCACCATGGATCTTCTCTGCTTGCTGGGGTCCGGGCTGGCTGGGCCGTGGACATTGCTCTCTGGCAAGGGCTCCAGCAAGCCGGGCGATGTCTTTGGTCGGGTCTGGTAAAAGCCAGGGCGTGAAGACACACTTCTCCCAGAGCTTCTCCTCCTGGAGAGGAGCGTTTCATCCTTGTCATTCTCTTCCCAAGAGGTTGAGGAGTACTCATCATCCGAGTACTCGCCCTCCTCTGAGTGCCAGGTGTCACTCTCGGTGTCGGACAGGGCCGCCCTGCCCTTGGCGTGCCCGTAGGAGCTGTGGGCAGCGCTGAGGCTGATGGAGCGCCGCACCGCCCCGTCCCGCCCCCGCCCCCCGGAGCTGTCGGCGGGCTCCACCAGCAGCAGCCAGCACGGGGGAGCCGTGGGGACGACTTCGGAGGTGACTCGATGGCGGGAGGTTTGCTGCTGAGAGGCCACCTCCACCCAGTACAGCACTTTCCTTTCCAGCGAGAAGTCGTGCTGCGGAAGAGCGAGAGGCAGCTGGTGAGGACAAGTGAAACCAGACCACGTGGCATGGAGCAAACCATGCACTCCACGAGGCATCCTAAGAGCTGCAGTCTTCCCATATCAGCTGCAGGATTGGGCAGTGCCAGCCTCATCTCTGCAGGGAATCCTCAAATTTATACTCAAAACCAGTCTATCTATGAAGTCATTACTATCGTGAGTTGCACCTTCTACAATTCTTTGGAAAAGTGGTTTATGCTTGGAGGTGTTTGTGTCGCTTTGACTGTGGAAGGCAGGAGTGTGCAGACATCCCAATTTTAGGTAGCTGCAGAGTGGCACTGCCTCCAGCCACAGGCTGCCCCAGGACGGTGGCAGAGTTTGTTGTGACCCTCATTAGCAGTGCTTGGCAGAGCCTCTTCAGGCACAGCGGCTCAGAAGTCACCAAGAGGGGAGATGCCACCTCGGGCAGAAGCAGAACCAGCCATGGGATTCTCTAGTGGCGCCAGGGGCTCGGCTGGTCCCCAAACAGAGTTGTCATTTCCACATAGTTCAGCTTAAAATATAAGTGTGTTTGTGACTGAAATCTGAGGGTTTTCCTGGAACAAACAAGCCTTGCCCGTCCCAGAGCTCTCCAAACAAGGTCTCCTCCTGACAGGCAGGCAAGTACATTCACAGCCCAGGAATGCTGTTTTTACTGCTCCTGCCACTTGGGTCAGCTGTGGACCCAAATCAGCCTCCCTGAGGAAAACACCCCCACGTCCCTCATAAGGATCAGCCCGGACCAGCAGCACAATGGCTTGTCCTCAGAGGGGAGCATCAAATCATCCCCAAATAGGGAGAAACATGATGTATTTGTACAGATATATATATATATAAACTATATGCTGCCAGCACAGGTAGTGTTGCCTGCTTATAGCTGGTAGATTCATTGGTAAATATTTAATAATTATTATTAATAAATGAGACAGTGATAATTTCTAAGTAGAAAACAACACCAGAGCACAGCTTGAAGTTTGTCCTCCTATCCCAGAAAGACCTAACCCTCCTGCTTGGAAAGGATTTTTAAAAAGGAACCCCAAACCAACCCCATCATCACTGCCACACATCACAGATCATCCTCACCTCCTCCCAATACTGCTGCAAACCAGCCAGTGAAGAGGAGATCAGTTAGGAGGTTTCCCTTCCCTTCTTTCCTAAGAGACCAGTGCTCACATCCCTTTGAGCATCCTCCAGCAGTGACCCGGGTGTGGACTCACCATGGTGCTCATGAGGATGTCAGTGCAGTCAGGGAGTTCAATGTCTGGGGCAGTGATTAAAGTGATTTCTCCCTCTGAGTCCCCATTGAGGCTCATGGCTGTCCGGAAGGGAACTTCATCCAGGTAGTTCATTGCTGCTGCCTGATTTTTTGCTGCTGGAGGAAGGGAGACAGAAACTGTTAAAGGGAGGACTAGCACCTCTTAAGTTGGGTGGAAGGAGAGAAAGATGAGCTGTTTCAAGTGCCAGCTGGGTAAAAACAGATTCTCAAAATCTTGATTACTGACACCAGGAAGATTTGCCTGAACCAACCTTTGGTATTCTCAGCTTGAGCCAGCAGGACCTGACCAAGCTTATGGCTTCCTTTGGCAGAGATCCTGAGCATTTTTCTTCTCCATGCTTGCCCTGCTGCTTCCCAACTCTCCAGTCTCTTCCTCTCCCTCTGGTGCCATCACACAATCCCTTCCCCAGGCTAGGGATGGACTGAGCACTTTTTCCAGTTACAGAGGGAGAAAGCACAGCCAAGGAGAGGACACCTTGCAGGTCTCCCCTGTCTGTGCAACCTGTGATGACAGAGCTCATGCACAGGGCCTCGTGCTGCTAAGCCATCACACAGAGCATGCTGAGGGAGCTGGGCTGAGGGCATCCCTTCTGACACCACAGCAGCTTACTGGGAGCCAGGCAAGGAGGCTGGTGCATCAGGCAAGCTTGGGAATTAGGGGGACGTCAAACAAGCCGTTTTCAAAATTAGCTTTTAGGAACCAGGCATTCATTTTAAGTGTGGTGATGGTTTTAGATCAGGAATTGCAGGGGAGAGAGAAATTGCTGGTGAATTGGGAATGGTGTCAGGGAAAATATTACTGCATCAGATCACCATAAATGTCACAATTTTTTAAAAAGCCATTACTTGCTGCATGAAGCCTCAAGCTCTCAGCTTCCCAGTGATGACAGTGTGTAAAATAATTTCTTTTATAGATTATGTAAACTGTTAGGAGCTGGTAGCCAGTCTTCCACCACGTTCTGGTACTGGCAGCATGTGCCTGCTCCTCCCAAAGTCCTCAGCACTCATCCTCAGGTCACCCAGTAAATATGTATGTGACATCCCTAAGTGCTTTTCCCAATTTTTTTCCTTTAAAAACAAACAGCTTCTATGACAACAAGGATAAACATTCTACTAAAAGGAAATATGCAGAAGAATATACACAAAGATGACAAAACTGCCTGTTTAATGCAAAAATAAGAGTCTATAATGGGAGAAGGGTTCAGAGTAGCTTCCTGTGTTGGCAAAGGACTCACAGAGAGCTTCCAGGCCAGAGAAAGTGGCACAAACAACCAAGATGTAACTCAGCTGGTGGTACCAGAATGACAGCAGGGTTGTCACCTTGCCTGCTTACGCCAGGAGCCTTTAATACCTCTGCACAAGCAGAGCCCCTAACGAGCTTTGTGCTCCTGCACGTGTCCTGCCACTAACACGCGACACAGCAACGTGTTGGGATCCCACACGGAGCCAGGCCACCTGCTCAGCTTGAGAGGGCTCAGCCTAAGGGACAATCCACGTCAGCACTGACAAAGGTGACGCCTGAAAACATCTGTAAGCAAAGCCACCTTCCCTCAGCTTTCTGCTACTCCTCTTGCAGCTCCTGCATGCAAGGGGGACAGACTTTCCCTGCAGCTTGGGCTGTAAACTGGCTCTTCCCAAAATCCCAGTGTGCTGAGGAAAGGAGTGCCAGCATCTGTCACCCAGAATGCCTCTGCTCAGGTTCAAATTATACTTTAAAGGATGGGGATGGGTAGAGAGTGTGTCTGAAGCTACAATGAAGAAAATAAGAGATGATGGTACTGTACCTCGCTGTATTTCACTGCATAAATACTGTGCTCTAAGAGAGGCTCTCACAGGTATTAATTCCCAAAACCACAGTTTAGTAAAGAAGTAGTTTGGGGCAGGAGCAGTGGCAACAAAAATGGTACTAGGAAAGGATAAAAGAGG
Organism: Notiomystis cincta; assembly: GCA_013398075.1. Lineage (NCBI taxonomy): Eukaryota > Metazoa > Chordata > Aves > Passeriformes > Notiomystidae > Notiomystis > Notiomystis cincta. The sequence goes on along the minus strand of VZRX01016592.1, from coordinate 149,683 downwards.
GTCAGTCATAAACACCAACTCCCACTAGAAGGGAACTCCTACAAGGGCTCTGACTTGTTCTCCACACCAGCCCTGCCCACTTGCACATCACAGACAAAGGCCAGTTCACGAACCATCAGGAAGAGGATGTGCCCAAACAGCAGGAGAAACCTGAACTACACCAGGACCAGGGGAGGAATAGGATACAAATGAGTGTCAGAAACTCATCTGAGAGCCAATCCCTCTCTTCTTCTGGGCTACACTAAGTTTTTAAAACTTAAAAACAGTGGGAAACACTATACTGAGAAAAATGGGAATCAAGTCTGAACACACACTTTTTAAATTAATACTGTGTGTCCATGTATTTTATGAGTTGAGATTTTAAACATTCCTCCCCATCTATGGCTTCAACAACTTCCTCACTAAAACTATTAAACATTTTAATGCAGATGTCATTAGACAGAAGCAAATACACAGAACAAACCACAGACCTAAAGGTAGATCCTCCCCTGGCATTTCCAAGCCCTATGTTTATTAGCAATATGATGCTCTCCTTACCGTCAGATGAACTCATGGAGCTCTCCTCGCAGGGCAGGGAGAACAGGGCTGCTGCTTTGCTGCCTCCTTATCTACTGCTCAGCTCTTTAAATTCCTGCAGTGTCAGACAAGCAGCTGACTTGGACAGCTTTAAGATAATCGTAGCTTAAGCAGCTGGCCTGTTCCATCAGACATGCTGATGGGATAAGGAGCCTAATTGTTTAAGCAGAGCATCCTCTGGTCACTAAGCTGCCTGAACGCAAAGTGTTGGGTTTGCATTTGTTTTATGCGGTTGTTTTTATTTTTCTATTTGATCTCGTGCATTTTCATCAGGGACGACTCCCCAGGATCTGCCTCAGCCTTGGGTCTGGAGCAATGAGATGCTGAAGTGACATTAGAGATGGGAGGATGTAGGGAAGAGCAAATCAGAACACCACCTGCAGAGGACTTCACAGCAATCTGTATTTTGGGGTGCTACAGGTGAGCAAGAACTGCAAACTTCTGCACTCATGTTCTATCAGAAACTATTCATGTTCATGTCTCTTACTGACACAAACCAGTGCAAAGGTTCAGCCAGGACACTACTTACATTACACCTAAGGCCCAAGTACTGAATTTAGGCAGTGACACACATGAATTATCCACTGTTGTGACGCTAAGAGCAAAGCACTGGCGAGATTAACTTGATTCTCCCACACTGGGGCTAAGCAAGAACAAGGAGTGCAGCTCTGGAAAGGAGCCACAGCAATCTGCGTACAACAGCAGAGCTCCAAATCCATATGAGCCGTCACACTTACAAGTGAATTGTCCAGAACATGGAAAGCTTTGACATCAGATGTCACCTCTGTCACCTCGCAGGAGGGAGAAGTTCCTTCACACAAACCTTTTTCCAACAATTCTCTCCTTGTTGGAATCGTATTAGATGCAAAATACTCAAACAAATTTCTCCCTTGGCATGAAGATGCTTTAAACAAAAAACAAAATTCATTTTTCTCTATTTGTTCTATAAAAAACCAACTTACAAAATAAAGCTGTGGTTTTAATCAAATATTATAGACATGATGTGTCCCTATACAAAAATATCTATTTAGGTAAAACATTTACAGTAGGTTAGACTTCAGATTTTATTGTTTTTTTTTCCAGCAGGCTTATTCATCAAATTTGTATTTATTCACATGGCTGTCTGAGCTATTTCACCACAACTGGGAATTTTTTCCATGTTTTGGTATCAGTTTTAGTTCACAAAAGTAAAATGTCAACAGCTGCTTTAATCAACCTTGAAAAACCCTGTCTTGTTTGTACTTCAGAACTCGTTTAAACTTGTAATAGGTTTGTCTCTACACCCAAAAATACAGGAACTATTTTGACAGTGATGCTTGACATGCTTCATTTAAGAAGAAAAACATGTTTACTAATGATCTCTCCTTTTTTTTTTAAATTTCTTCATTTCTGAAGTTTTCATCATCCTTTATAAAGATAAAAGGCACTAAAAATAGGATGTTAATACTGGCACAAATACCACCATCAGCAATGCTCCTTTATTAAGACTGAGATTTAACAAGAACTCGCAGCGGGACTGTAATTCCACACCACGAGAGGCCTGGCAGCTCTGGGCTTGCTCAGCTATCTCCCTGCACAGTTAATCAGCAAAAACAATTCTTAAACTTTTTTTCAGGACGTTCCAGTAAAGACATTCCAGTACCTGGCTGCTGAAAGAGAGGTTGAGACTTCCTCTTTGGACCCTCTCATATTTACACATGTAATTATAATGAAGCAATCCTCCAACGTTGAAACAGTTTGTTACTAAATTATCTGACAGCAGTGGCCCAAGTGTCATTGGAGGGGAGACTCGGGAGGACCCATCCTGGAGGGATGCAGCTTCCTTCGGGGTGATCAGCTGGCACCAAGTATTGATCCCATGCATGCCTTTAACAGAGAGAGCATTGTTTGAGAGGAGAGCTGGGATTAGTCTGGTGGTGAGATTTATTATATACCCACATAGATGTTACTGACTCACATAAAACCCACTATAATTGTACTCTTAAACTTGTTTTTCAAAAGACAAATGTGAAAATTCAATGTTCTGGTGTTAAATGGAATGGTTATGCATGGAAGTGCACTCTGCCTCACATGGCCATCTGTTGGATATGACTCAAGAAACTTGAAAAAACCAGAACAATCCATGACATAACCATATTTGGAAGTTGAGAAGTCAAAAGGGGCACTGAATTTACAATTGCAAAAAAGCAGTGTTTATCATCTCTGATGATAAAATACTTTCTGCGGTTTTACCTGATCTGGATTAGAGCTGCCACAGAATGTTCAGCCTGTAAGTAGTAGTCTCTGAAAGGCTGCAGTAGATGGGCGAGCGGGAATTCAGCTGTGAAAACACAGAAATTGTTTAACGATCCACAAAGACCTTCCATTCTAATGAGTCTCAAAAGCCCCAAATTTGCCAAATCATTTGCTACTGCCCAGCTGTAATCTGAAATTAGGTCCCTAGGTGATATATGAAGGACTGTTTACGTGTTCCACATCTCCTGGTCCGTACCACAGCTGTCAGAGGAAAGCCAAGACTAGTAACACTTTTCCTGACTTCCCCCTCTAAAAAAGGGGAACATATGGACCCTGAATCTTTACACATTACCTGAGTCATACTTACCAAAGCATCTACTTTGTTTTTGAAATCTTCAATCTGTTCTGTTTATTCTCACTTCAGTTTAACCTACAACCTCTTGCAAAACACTATGAAACCAGCTTGAGATGTGCTGTAGTCCATGTCGAAGAGCTCAGCAGTTCCTCTTGCAGCACAGATGTTAACAGCACTATGTTTATCCCTCCATTCTCAGACCATAAATTACTCCAGTGGATTCCCTTCTTAACTAGATCTGTGCCTGCATTTCAAACCCAGTGTCTGTGAGATGGGGATGTGGCGTGGAGAACACTGTTAAGAGCAGCATGCAGAATTTACCTGGATCCCCAAACAGCTTGGAATCCATTTCCAGTTTCTGCTGCAGTAGTCTTCCCCTTTCCTTCTTCTGTTTGTTTTCCATTTCTCTCTTCCTTTCCTCTTCCTGTTCTCTCTCCAGCATAACCTTCAGTGCTCTTTCCTCAGCTTCATACAGTTCTGTGCGAGCGCTGAGCAAGGTTTTGAGACTCTCCACCTGATTTTCAAATGCTTCATCTGCTGAAGGAGGTGGACAAACACCTGAACAGAAAGAGAAGTGATTTTAAGTTTCCAGATTCAGAAGGGGGTTTGTTATCACACCTGAGAGCAGAGCTGGCAAAATCTCAGAGGAACATGAGCTTAACCTTGTTAACAGATGGAATTCTTATTGGAATAATCCTTCTACAAAGAGCTTGGAAACATAAGAACACAACCACTGAATTCAGCATTTTGTACCTATTCTTGTAATTAAAATCACCATGAAGACAGCTTTTTGAAGCTGCACCTTGCTAGTCAGCACAGGGGCACCCTCATCTTATTTCCTGTGTGTACAATTAAAAAACTTTGGACCAATCTAGTAATGAACCTTTCCTGGCAGCAGCTTCTTTCCTCAGCTTGCGGAGCTTTTCCAGCCCGCGCAGGACGTCCATCATCCTCTTTGTGTCTGCTTGTTTCTTCCGGACTTCAGACAGGACACTGTCAGCAGCAGCCTTCAGCTCTCGTTCCTGCCACAGGAGGAACACCAGGAGAGATGTGTGAAATATCCCTCAAAGGCAAGAATCAAATGGTATTTTCAGAGATTAGCAAGGGAGAGCAGAGCGATTTCACAGTAACAGCAACAAGTCAAGCCAACTATCCAGCCCTGTCCTTATGAAAAAAAAAGGGCTTAAACATCACAGGCTTCAGAAAAAAAGAGTGATGTGGGACTCGTAAGTTTGGGCCAAATTACAGAATCATGGAATTGTTAAGGTTGGAAAAGACCATCAAATCCAACTGTCAGCCCAGCACCATCACAATGTTCACCACTAAACCATGTCCTCAAGTGCCACATCCACACATTTTTGAACACTTCCTAGACGGCTTATGAATTATGAAAGCCTGAGAGCATTTAACCACAGCAATTTAGGGAAAGCATTTAACAATACATTTAACAATAAACAGAAACCATCCTGATTCCGTAGTTCTGGAATTAAAGACAATTACCCTGCCACAGTCTGATTACAAACCCTTCCCCAGCAGCTGCTCTGGATAGAATGGGAGCTCTTTAGGCAAAACCAACAGAAAGGTGCCTACAGCACTTCCCAACAAGTCCAATTTGAGGTGGTTTGGGTTTTTTTTCCCTTTGGAGATGTTTTACTTCCCAATGAGATCTAAAAGCTTGCAAAACACAAGCTTTAGAAAGATGAAAGCAGCAGGCAGGGCTCATGGGTACTGAAACAGCACTGAACACAGGGTAGCTGTGAGCTGTGTGGACAGGCTGACACTTGGGACCAGAGAGGAAAACCTCCAGGAGCTCAGAAACAACTCAGACTCCAATTTCATGTCAAGGCCTGGAATATGAGGACGGCAAACCCGAGATGCCCACCAAGACTTCTAAGGAAGAAGCAGGGCTGCAGGCCTTGGAAAGAGCTCGTCTCGCCATGAAGTCAGGCAGCACCTCAGAGGCACCCACTGCCGCGCGGGGGTCAAAGCCGGGTGTGGGGCAGGCACCGCCCGCCGTGACCCCGTTACCAGCAAGTCACCCCGGCTCCACCGCGCTGCCGTGGAGCCCCGGGGAGAGACACGACCAGGCACTCGGGACCGTACCCGGTTCTTCTCCTCCACCTCCTGGATGCACTTAGCCCGCCACTGGTCGATCTTGGCCTCCCGCTCGGCGGCCCGGGCCGCCTCCTCCTCCTTGGCCGCCTTGGCTTCTTGCTTCCTCCGCTGCAGGCGCATCCTCCTCTTCCTCGCCCTCTCGGCCTTCCTGCGCAGCGCCTCGCCGTAGCCGGGCTCCCGCAGGGGCCGCACGACCTCCCGCAGCTCCTGCAGCGCCGCCTCCGCCTCCTCCCGCGTCCGGGCCCAGCCCTGCTCGTCGCCCTGGTCCTCGCTGCATTGCAGGGCCCGGCAGAGTGCGGTCACCCGGGCCACCCCCCTCAGCGCCGCCACC